>OOFC01048814.1:3514-16556 GCA_900323345.1 Pseudochromis fuscus
AAAAGTTTATTTTCTGTCTGTTGTTGAAATACATATATATATATATGTATTTCAACAACAGACAGAAAATAAACTTTTGAAATTTTGGCAAGTGCTGTGAATATTAGAGACAGGACACACCTACAACTGATGAGTGCAAGCCAAACGTTTGAGTAAGAAGAGATAAGGCAACATGCAGCAACATGATGGGAGTACATGATGGGAGTGTTGTGACATGAGAGACGCTGGTGTGACTTTTAAATGCTCATAAAATTTCAGGTATGATGAAGTCAGTGCATAGTAGTTTAGCATCAGAATGAGCTTTATTGTGGTGTAACTTTTTACAGACAATGAATGTTCTTTGGTGTATAGGAACATATCTATGAAAAATACAGATACAATACAAAGCTTAGTCTGTTGGAGGAGGAGGAGTGAGGAGGCAGGTCTGACCCTTGAACCTGAGCACACTGCCCAATGTGTGTGAGACTGGAGTTCAGGTCTAGTTTCACTGGAGACCAGAGCTGTCAATCAAACTAACCACACTGCTAGCCAACTACTTCATGATGAAATGATTTTCAGATGGACGGGGAGGATAGACTCAGTGATGACCATGTAGAAGAGCATCATCATCATCACCGGGCGGCTGTGGCTCAGGTGGTAGAGTGGGTCATCTATGAATTGTAAGATCATGGGTTCGATCCCCAGCTCCTCCTGTCCACATGTTGAAGTGTCCTTGACTAAGACACTGAACAGTAAGTTGCTCCCAATGGTGGTTAGTGCCCTGCAGCTCTGTAGCCATTGGTGTGTGAATAGGTGAATGATGTAAAGTGCTTTGGATCCTCGCTAAGGTCCAGGAAACCGCTATATGAATGTACTCCATTTGCCATTTTACCATCACTGAGTTTCTTCAGCTGCTGCAGGTTGTACATCCTCTGCTGAGCTGTGTTATCAGCCCTTCATCAGCCACTGGAATATGAAGAGTTGCTGTGAATTTGAGTCTATTCAGAATAAAAACAACATGCAACATTGATGAGCTGACCGCATTTGTGCATCACCAACTCCAAGGCCATGAATGGGTACGAGGATGTCTCTGGTTACTTCTACGAGCAGTTCAAATAGCGAAACACAATACAACACACCATCCAGTGACACACCATGTCATGTTCAATGTGGTGTTTCCTATTGACTGGTACTACATTGAGCCTGTTCCCTCCTGATGTTAACCTGTAGCTTTGTCATAACTCTAACCTCCAAGTTTGGTGTTTTTTTTTTTCTTTTGATGGAGAGGAAAAAAAACCTTTTTCTTGATTTATTTTTACCTCAGCCACATGTTCAAGTTTTTTTCTTGTAAATTTACCACTCTATTACTAAGACACCGTTTGGCTGCAGAATGCTATTTTTTGACCTACTATGGGCCCTATACACCATTTTCACTGCATCACATTTACAATAAAGCTGTGTTCACACCAATGTTAAACAATTTTCACCTGGTGTTACAGAACTACGGGACTGATTTTGGAGATTTCACCTCATATGAATGTTTTCAGCCAATAAAAATACTTCTGGGAAACACACCATCCAGAAACTGTGACAACAATAAATGATATTGCCAATATTACTGCCTTCTACCAGTTGATGGAAATGGTGGAAAGCCCTCTCCTTCTTGGTTTTTATCCAACTAGTGTCATGAAGCTCTGATACAGATACAGATACAGATACAGTGGGTGACATTAAGCTTGTCCTCCATTTCTGGTCCCTGGTTGCATCAAGGAATCTCGATGCTGATTGGTTTTCAGTATAAAATGTATTTTATCAATTATTGTTTCTAAATTTGTGGATTACGTCAATTATTCAAGCTTTAATTTTTGAGTATTTGTTCATTTTAGCTCTATGAGTTATTTTCATATACTGTTATTTTACTGTCATCTGACGAATTAACATTCCTGCACTCTGCTTTTTTGTACCTCTCGAGCTTCCGTAGCCCGTCCTGCTAACATCCTTCACTGTGCGTTGATGAGGGTAAGTTGTATGGGAAGACGCTGTTGCGTTATTGCACTGTTTTCTTTGAAAATGTTGCCATTTGTGTCGTAACTATTGTTGAATATCGTTAACCTTTCAGTATTATTGGATTTGTGTTGTTTTGTTTTCTGATTTAAGTTTTATAGATGATTTTAGTTTCACTTTTTGGCGCGATTTGTGTCGTAGCTTGCTCTGTGTCATGTGACCAGGCCATGCAGTGTGTGTAATTCTGTTGTCTAAAGAAAAACTGTTCTTTTGTGTTTCGGGAGCAGAGGAGAGAAGAGGAGATTTAGGCCTATTTTGTGTGTGTTTATGATTTCCATGTGTTTTTCTAGGTGAGCTCATACATTACTGTTTAGTCACTCACCCTGTACAGCTGTTCCACTGTAGCCACCAGGTGGCACTGTTTCAATGTCATTCGTTTTAAGGAACTTGTTTTATAGTTAATATTTTGTGGTAACTTCGTATTGCTCTTAACTAGTTGTACATTAAATATATAGTAACACAATATATATAGTAACACAATTGAATGAAGCCAAATTAAATTGAAATATGCTTGTGTACAGTACTTTGGCTGACTTTGCTGTCTTTTTAAAGTGCTCTATAAATAAAGTTGCATTGAATTGAAGTGAAATGAATAGAAAACTTTATGTGATACCAAAATAATTGTGTCTTAGAGAAAAATGTAAAATAACAGTGGCATTGCTGAGGGGAGCAGACATGCAGAGAAGAGACGACATTTACTGTGGACTTAGGTTTTCTTCTGAGGAGTAAAAGCTGGTAAGCAGTCTATTAATTGATCTTCTGTTGTTTCCATAGCCACGTCCACCCATCAGCATCATAATGTGATATGAATTTTTCACCCAGGTCAAAACGTTTTCAACTTGCACAGACACAAATTCATGTCTACTCGCATCTGCTGTACTCCTGTCTTTGCATTCACTTATTATGTAACCGTGCCGCAGGAGAAATTCCCTTCACATTTGGAGTTAACACAGCTTTACACAATTTATTTATGATACGGTGGAAATAAACTGAAACACCTGTTTTAATTACTTATTTCTATCACCATTGCACAAGTTTAATATTAAAAGGCTCCTGCTGCTCTGCTTGTGCATAACCTTGAGGTATGACAGATCTGATCCGTCGTGCAGGACCATTAGGGGCCCCTGACCTACCCTGATCATCATGGATTCAGTCTGGGATTACATGAAGAGACAGATGACTACATATCCACCAATACCTGAAAAATTGTGCAAGCATACCGACATGAATCGGGGCTGTATTAAGTTTTCCAGCCTGAAGGTCCCTGTGGTCTGCAATCAGGCTGCAAACATTTTAGTGGGTCTCCCAGTGTGGTGCATTCAGTGAAGAGGCCGCCTGGTACTACCACCTGTGAGTAAAATGGATGTGACATAAGGTTCAATAACAGCAGCCTCCAAGTGTTGTGATGGGTTCAGGGTAACTGGAGTTGGTTGAAGACTTAAGAAGACGTTTCATCCCCTCATTCAGAACTGAAAAACATGAACTACTTCATGAATCTGTGACCAAGTTCAGTTGCCCTGACTTGAATTTACTTGGATAACCTTGACTTGGATGAATGAGAGTTTTCACATGTAGGCAGCACCTTTGTCACCGTCTCGTATGTTGTTCAACTTTCTTAAAACCGTTTTGTTCTGAGAGGAGCACGAATGTGTGAATCAAAGTTCCTGACAGTTCATCCAATAGTTTCAATAGCTCACATTTCATGGCAGCACAAGTAGAGACGTCTGCACAGGGTCCGTGAATAACTGCACTGTGTGTCATGACAACTGGGAAAACACTGCGATTCAGTCTGGAGCAAACTGGTGACAGATGGATGTCATTCATATTAAAACATGTTGATAATGAGCAGAAATTTGACAGTGTTAATGAACTAGTGAAACAATACGCCACTAACATATTCAACCTATAGGAGCATTTGTGAGCAAGCTGAGCAAGTATCTCCCGCCTCCTAAAGGGTCTGTGCTGTGATATAATGCTGCCCTCTAGTGGCTGCAAGTAAGAACGGCTATCTCAATTTTCTGTACTTCACATCAAATGTTTGGTTTCTATGCAGTTTTACACATCATCTTACTCATTACGATAACTAAAATAAATATGACAATCCCAAAATAAAATTTCAACAAGACTATGTTACATTAAATATACAAAATGAAACATTTGTTCTTGTAAACCAAGAAAAAATGCAACTATTTTTGAAAATGAAAAGCAAGGGTTATGTAACTAAATTTATGAGCCTAGTTTCAAAATTCCTGAACAATTTTCTTAGCATCTGCTGAGCTTTGGTTAATAAAAATGGATCGTATATTGAGAGTGAAAGTTTATCCTTGACCCTGGAAATGAAACTCACTAAATAAAGGCATATGACTTTGGGTAATGTATTTTTTTTACTTTGACTTTGGCACAACATTGCTCCTATAGTTAAGTAGGGTCATTGTTTGGGAATATGCAGCACAATTTTTACCAAAAAAGTTTAAAAGTTGAAGATGATGACATTTTACTTTTCTATTGTTCCAGCAGGTGTGGTAAAGTAGTAAAGTTTAACAATGTGTATGGTATAGGTTACAGCATCTCTGCCTAAAAAACACAGGTTCTTCTCAGAAAATCTTTACTATGAAATCTTAGGACTAAGACTTCAGTTCTTCACTCTGCTGCCTCACTGTCCTGAAATTAGTTTCATTCTTGATACTCATGGTATGAAACCAGTTCTTGGAGAGTGTTGTTTTCCTCCCTCTCTGCCTGCAGCCCACCTTCAGCTCCTCATATCTTATTCTCTGTCCAGATCCTTCATCCTCTTTTTGAAGGTGTTTTGCACCAAACAGTCGATCTTTGCAGTGCTGGGAGTACTTCTGCAGCCTCTCTAGCTCCTTCTTGGTTTCTTCTTTTTTCCCATATTGATGAACATGTCCAACTGGAATTTTGCTTCCACCAAGTCTTCGTGAAATTTGGTGAATATTTCCTTTTCAGATAAGTATTTAGTTTTCTCTGTGGGCGACTGATTTCTGATTTCTGATTTCTTGAAGGAGCATATTGAACCCCCTCCAGTTGTCCTGGCTTCCTCCTCTCATCTGCCTAAAATTCTGTCTGCTTTAATACTTTGAGTTCTCACCGTATACTTGTTTAGGGAGTTTGTCTTGAAACAGTTAAATTAATATAAGAACTGCATTTGTGAACAGATGTTGTCTCTATCAGGGATCTGTGTGTGTCTCTTACTATTTTACAATGGTGTGTTACCTTCTGAAAAAATAAAATCATTTCATCTGTGATTCAAAATGTAATACATCTGAACTAAGGGGTGTGCATCAGTGCCATGGTAGATAATCCAATGTGTATCTAGATACAGGGTCTTTGATATTATAGAGAAACAATATGTTTTTAACATGAGATGATTCAATGTGATGCGATATAATGCAATCTGAAACAATTCTTTACTCATTGTTTAAAGTAATACTTCAAATACAAAGTAAAATAAGATAATTCCAGAGAAGTAGTAATAGTTGGGATCTTTAACACTGTAACTTCGTACATCACCAAGTTAATTGAAGCTATGGAAAAAAGTTAATTTCAGAATAAAATACCATTGTGTTTATTACCTCTGTAAAAGACATTTTCACTCTCTGAATATAACCTTCACTCTGTCTCAGCAGACATGTCCAGGTGCCTCACTTTACATAATGCCTAAAAATACAGGGCACTGTAAATTGTATCTGTGGTGTTGAACATGTTTTTCCCTCACAATCAATATAATGCTAACATACCTCTGGTTTAAATAATGTGATAGTAACACATCAACATGAGAATGTTGCTATGCTTCAGTAAACTGATCATCAACTTTAAAATTGGGTCATTGTCTGATCCATATTACATTTGCATGTGCCTGTATCTCTAACATTTGAACCAATAACCGATTCATATCAGTTCATCTTTACGCTTCTAATCTGAACCCATTCAATTTCAATTTCAATATAAATTTATTTCGAACCTGCATACATACAACTTATACGAACAAGCAACAACAACATAAACAAAAGCATGGTTTGAAAAGGGGATGGATGAAGCAGATGCTTATACAGTTCCAATCCCCCACTCACCATCACAAGACACAACATCACAAAAAAACAGTAATAACATGCCTCCAGATTGAAACATCACCTTTAATTTATCTCATCTGGGTCTTTGTCAGTATTTTTTTTTTTAAATAGTCATTCAACATCTCGTGATTTGTTTTTTTAATTGAAATATTTTATTTGAAAACAGCAAAAAATACCTGAACAAAGATCATGATGTCATTTACAAATGAAAAAGTAAAATTTCACTATCTACCCTTTACATATCATTACTCTATGAAACAGCAACATACAAAATGAGCCTTATGTTCATGTGAAAGGTTAAATGTAACTAAAGCATCTTCCTGAAATTATGATACTGACATCTTCTTGCATTTCACCTACCATCCACTGAGCAGTGGGTAATGAAATAAATCATAAGAAGAACTTGAAGGTCTGCCTTGATTTAAGCTGTGTGGTTAAAAATATTTTGTTTCTACTGAAATTAAAAGACAGAATTAGAATTAGAATCCAGTGGTTCAGTGTTTTTGATGAAAACAAAGGTGGATCTTGCTGGAATAAAAAACATCATACCGAGCATCCCCTCTTAGACTCTGCCAGATCACAGGCAACCGTACCGCGTAAAGCTGCCCTTTAGTAAAAAGCATTTTAACTGCAGTCCATACCCGATGCACCAAAACCATACTTTGAAGATACTCTACAACAGGGGTAGCCAATCCTGGTCCTCGAGGGCCCCTATCCTGCATGTTTTAGATGTTTCCCTCTTCCAACACACCTGATTCAAATGATGAGGATCGTTATCAGGCTTCTGCAGAGCTTGATGATCAGCTGAACAATTGAATCAGGTGTGTTGGAAGAGGGAAACATCTAAAACATGCAGGATAGGGGCCCTTGAGGACCGGAGTTGGCTACCCCTGCTCTACGACGTTGACCTTTGTAGGATTTGCTATGTTATGACAAACCACTAGGAGGCACCAGTACACACACAGCATCCTACATGGCCGTCTTACTGGGATTGTCCGGGTCGAAGGTCATGATCTCCATGTGGATCAGACCTGATTGGATAAAAAGGAAAGAAGATTTATGTTAAACACACAAACAGGTGCACAGGGAGCTGGATTACCTGTGTGTTGTGGTTTAGGCTTCATACTTACTCTTCCACTCCCCAATGGCGAGCTCCAGGCTCTCGAAGGAGTCGTCATAAGGATCCGAGTCCGGTTCGCACTCTGGGTCGTGATACTCAGCCAGGAAGGGGTGGGACAGTCCCTGCTTAGCCGTCAGCCTCATCTCTGGATCCAGCAGCAACATCCCCTCCAGCAGGTCGACAGCTGGAGGCAGGAAGGAAAAAACCTCTGAACTCACTCATCAGGAATCTGTCTACATCAGTTTACTTTGTTTTACAGTGAAGCCTGATTGTACACCGTGTGGAAAAATTTACATGTACAGCAAAGACATGAAGTGAAGTCAGAGAGTATTAAATGTAACAAATGTAAGTTTTTAATTAATAAGAAAGTAAAAAAGTACCATTTTCATCCATGGATGTAAATACTTCCTTGAAGTTTTTCTTCTTTTGAGGTGTGAGACCTTGCACGTATGATTGTGCCTGGAAAATAATGGATAAATGGAGCTTTTTATTCAAAACCAACAACTTATCATACAGATAAGAGGCTACAGTGAGGATAGGCAAAATAAATCCTTTGTGATTCAACAAGCCAACTCCGTCCTGAAAGCAGTACGCAATCCAGACGAGACCAAACTCACATCTTTACTCTGCATCTTCTGCACCAGGGAGGAGTCTGGTGTTCCTGTCAGACGGAGGATCTTCTTCAGCTGATCAATACCTGAACACGCTGGTTAAAGAAGACTGTGAATGCACCGCATGCAGCAGGCAGATCTAATGCTACATGCATTGAAAACATATTCAAAATGATGGTCATGACAAAGCAGTACATCCTTATAGTGCATTTTAATCCTTGCTAAGACCTTTAATTTCTGGGGATATTTTTGTAAGGCTGGAAACTTAAAACTGTTGAAGAAGTTAAAGAGCAGAAAGCCAGTGAGGATTTCTATAAAGTTTGGAGACTCACAAGATTAAAAAAAGTTCAGGAATGGAGCTGTAAAAATGCTGGATTTACATTTCTACACTGTAAAAAATGCTGGGTTGTTTCAAAACAGAACTGGGTAAATATTAGATTATTACGTGGTTGTTACTTACATCCAATATTGTGTTGTTTTTATACCATTATACTGGGTTAAATTAACCCTGCATATACTTAGTCCAAATACCCAGTTCTAGGTTAAAACAACCCAACATTTTCTTAGTATGTAATTTTGTGAAGACATGCCTTATTACAATTGACTTTTCCTTTGTGGTAAATGCTACATCTGTCAGACTTCATGTCTCCAGATTGAAACATCAGCTTTAATTTATCTCATGTGGGTCTTTGTCAGTATTTTTATTTTATTTTAAATAGCTTATATACTATACTTATAAATACAAATGTTTTGTATGTATAAAATAGATGCACTGTCCCTTTAAAGTCTCACAAAGCTGCATGTTTCAACAGAAATTCTATATTTTTTGGACATTATAATTTTCAGGGGCTGTTTTGAGTGTCTGGCTCCTGTGATTGAGCAAACAGTTATATTAACATGTGTGTGGATACTGTCATGTCCTGGGAACAGCACATGGCCAGAAATCATTTCAGCCAGGATGCAGGCGGCTGACCAGACGTCCACTGCAAGGCAGGAGGGGGGAAGAGGAGGAGGGAGAGGGGGAGGAGGGAGAATTTTAATAACAAAAATACAAACTGCAAAGTCCTACCATATTTTAAACAACCAGGAAATAACTGTTTGTACTAAAGGGGAGTGCTGCTTTTATTACCTGTCTGACTGTAGTGCATCCAGTTGAATATGACCTCTGGTGCTCTGTACCAGCGAGTTACAACATAACCAGTCATTTCACTCTCCGTCTGCCTCGCCAGGCCGAAATCCAGGATCTAACCAGAGGGACTTTATAAGATCTTGTGTCACATCTGTTGTATTCTTTACCGTATTTTCTGCACTATAAGGCTCATCGGATTATAAGGCGCCCCTTCAATGAATGGCCTATTTTAAAACTGTTTTCATATATCGGGTGCACCGCATTATAAGGCATAGAAACTACTGTAGTGGCTGGGGTTGCGTTATCCATCCACTAGATGGAGCGCACTGTCGGTTTTTGGGAAAATTAAAGGCTTTTAGGTGCGCTTTAGAGTGTGGAAAATACGGTAAATGTATTCTGTATCTTGACTGTATGAAGGTTTTTTTTTTCTTTTTCGTGAACTTACCTTTAATTCGCAGTTCTCACTCACAGCCAGATTACCAGGCTTCAGATCCTGAAAGATACAAGGTTTGGCATGAAGTGATGATTACAACCTGCAGAAACACCTACAGTAACAGTTTGACATTTTGAGAATAACTTGATATTTTCACTGAGAGCGTTGATGGGAAGATGAATACCCCTCTCATGTCTGTGTGGTGTGTACATAGTGTTAACTCACTATGCTAGGCTAAGCTAAGCTAAGACGCTACCTACACTGCCAGTGAACACATTGCAACATCTTCCTGATTCTTCTGTCTGTGTGTATCTCAGACTAAACTGTGTCTGCAACCTGCATGAACACAAAATAAGCTTATTAAATGATGTCTATATTTATTGGAGATTAAGGGTTATCTTGTTTAAAAAAGGTATTCACCCTCTTAGTTACAAAAAAAACCTAGATAATTAGTGAGAGCTGGTTTACCACACACCCAGGCCTGATTATTTCCAGCCCCACTCAATCAAATCATCACTCAAATGATGAGACTATTTCCAGAAGCATGAAGTTGATTAAAAGCCCTCACCAGTGGCACATTATGCCCAAATCAAAAAGAAATCCCAGAGGAGATAAAGAAGAAGAAGAAGGTTATAGAAATCCATCAGTCTGAAAACAAGCTCTTTCCTCCACAGACATGATGCACAAATGAAGAAGACTTGGAACAGAAGGGGTTGACATGGCAACGACTGATGCAGGAAGTCACAAGGAAAAACATCCAAGGAGCTGCAGGCCTCTCTCACCTCAGGAAAAGCCAGTGTCCATGATTGGACTATGAGAAAGACACTGGGTAAAATGGCAGCCATGGGAGAGTAGGTAACCCAGAAGAACATGAAGGCTTGTCTGAAATAATGTTGAACCTCTGTCACCCTAGCCCCGAGATGCTGGCTCCAAAAAACAATCCATTGAAAAATCATCATTTTCAGTCAATAAGTTTTTTAACAAGTCATTCTGATGTCATTAGCTAAAGTTACTTCTTCTTCTCAGTGATCTGGTCCATCTGAAAACCATTTCATCTTTAACTAGATATTAAGCTTCAAAAGAGGAAGATTTAGGGGCGTGGTTAGTTTGATGGACAGCTCTGCTCTCCAATGAGGACAGACCTGAACTACAGTCTCATACACATTAGGCAGCGTCCTAAAGTCTTCCTCACTCCCTTCATATCCAAATATGGTCACTTCTGTCTCTAAAAAAAACAAAATGGCCACGTTCAAATACTAAACTCAAAATCCACAAACCAACATCACAGTGACTACATCCACTTCTTACATATGTCCTAAGTGAAGCTAACTGGCAGCTGGCTCCAGCTTTACTTTCACATGAAGGAAGTGAATATTTCTCAAAATGTCAAAGTATTCTTTCTAAGGGCTCTTCAGAGGTGAACAAATAATGAGTGAGTTGTATATTGTGTAATGTTCATATACCAACCCGGTGAATGATCCCTGCAGAGTGGATATACTGTAAAGAGAGAGAACACACAGTAAAACAGCAGACACACACACACACACACAGTAACGTTGGTTCAGCAGAGCAGAGCAGACAGACCCGCAGGCTCACAGATCTGTAAACGGCTGCATCTGAAGCTTTGCACAACACAAAGTCTCCACCAGCAGGTGAAGGTGTGGCCTATGTGCTGTGTGTTTGTGTGCGTCCAAACCCAGACTGCCCTCACAGCACAGACACACTCATAACAGGAGGAAAACATCCTGGCATTAAAGACATTTAAATTTAAACACAAGTGACCATTACCACTTGTTTTCCAGTTTAAAACGTGCTCGCTGTTTGGTTTCCACTGAGCACCCTTGGTTACTTATTAACTAGCACCAACTGAAGAGGCATAAGTAAAGGTAAAGTGTTAGTAGACTGAATCACATTTGTATTTAAAGCATCATATTCAACATGTTGGTACGATGTCAGGAAAACACACTGATCTGCCAAACTTCTTTCAGGATAAATGATTCTGTCTGAACTTCTTCATTCAGCTGTTTGAATAATTACAAACCTTAATGGGAGTTAAAAGTTCAATTCACTTTTAACTAATAAATACAAATACACACACACTGCTAAGTGGCATATTCACAGAGTCTTTAAAGTAAAAAACATCTTTTTAATCCTCCTGCTGGTTTGCGGTAACATGTGAGGGTGTGTGAGACTTAAAGATGGAGGTGAGGACCTTTCAGTTTGATGGTGAATTGCTGCTTTAAACATTTTCAAATTTACTGTTGTAATGTTTTTTGACATTTGCAGAGGGAGCTGAGCTTAACATTGATGTTCTGCATGTGGGCTTTATGTGAGGAATCTTGTGCTCATTAATTATCGTGATCTTAAAAAATGGTACAGTCTCATTCCCTCTCTGCATGTTTCACCTTGTGCTGCTGCAGACTTCGGTTAATCCAACAGTATTTAGTTCAGACTTGCTGAATATGATGAGGGAATTAGAGTTTGTGATTTCTGAGCTGGCATTAGGATGCACCTTTTCTATGTATTATTAGTTACATTTCTAACACTCTAGTTGACTTTTCTTCAAGAACACTGCGATCATCCACTGCTGGTTTACTGGAGGTTACAACAACAATAGAAAGAAAATCAGAGATGGAGCCTTAGTCAGCTTCACCACGAAGCTCTGAAACACACTGTCTGTAGGTGTCAGTGTCGCTAAATGGATTCAAAAGAAAGCTGAAAATGTATCTTTACACCTTTAAGTAGCTGCACAGATTTTAAATCTGTCGCTTCACTCTGTGCTTCTTTTACACTTAACCTCTCCCAGTTTTAATTTTTAAAAAAGTCATTTTTTTATATTTCATTTTTAAATTCTGATTTATTGTATCCCTTTAATTTTTATTTCACTGTATTTGCACTGTATTTTTATTTCAATTTATTGGTCTTTATTGTAATTTTACTTACATTTTATTTTCTTATTTTATTTTATACAAATAAAGCTTTTTACTTTCATTATTGCTGTTATCACTATTATTATTATGTGGATTATGCTCCAATTTTACATCAATATATCTGAGCAATAGGGCTTTCACTTTTCCATAAAATTAAGTTCAACTGAATTAAAATTACCTGTAATTTGGTTTAAACTTCAACGAATACGACTGATATTCCTACACTTACACTGAAATGTCAGCTGCTTTCATCACACCATCTTTCACCAATGATAATCTGAATGCCACTTCAACTACTTTCGGCTGTAAGCACACTTCATACAGCATTTTAAAATGTCTCTCAGCATTAATTATGCCAGTCGACTGTAATATAAAAACACAGTAAAGAGATGCTAATCACTCACCTTCAGGCCTCTTAGAAGCTGGTAGAACAGGTAAACGATGATGCGATCAGTTAATCTCCTCCTCTTCATTATGTGGCCCAGATCCTGGGCTACGAAGGGCATTACCATGTAACTGAAAGACGAAGAGTGAGACACAAACGATGAGAAAAGAAACACAGATAGATAGATAGATAGATAGATAGATAGATAGATAGATAGATAGATAGATAGATAGATAGATAGATAGACTTGATACTATCTTATGTCACCACAGTTTTGAAAACTTTGTAACAACAGTGCTTCAT
>OOFC01048815.1:0-11863 GCA_900323345.1 Pseudochromis fuscus
GGCTTCCTGCTGAGACTGCTGCCCCCACAACCTGACCCTGGATAAAGCAGAAGATGGATGGATGGATGGATGGATGGATGATAGATGGATGGATGATAGATTGATGGATGATAGATGGATGGATGATAGATGGATGGATGATAGATGGATGGATGATAGATAGATTGATGGATGATAGATGGATGGATGGATGGATGGATGGATGGATGGATGATAGATGGATGGATGGATGGATGGATGGAGGGAGGGATGGATGGATGATGGATGATAGATGGATGGATGATAGATAGATAGATGGATGGATGGATGGATGGATGATAGATGGATGGATGATAGATGGATGGATGGATGGATGGATGGATGGATGATAGATAGATGGATGAATGGATGGATGGATGGATGGATGGATGGATGGATGGTGGGTGGGGGGTGGGGGGGGGGGGGGGGGGGGGAGGGGGGGATGGAGGGATAGATAGATGGATGGATGGATGGATGGATGGATGGATGGATGGATGATGGATGGATGGATGATAGATGGATGGATGATAGATGGATGGATGAATGGATGGATGGATGGATGGATGGATGGATGGATGGATGGATGATGGATGATAGATGGATGGATGATAGATGGATGGATGGATGGATGGATGGATGGGGGTTGTCTTCTTACAGGAGGAAAATTAGGATTACTCAAAATATATTAAAATATTTTCCCCTATTATCTCCCATCAGTACTGTATGGCTCCTGTTATTATCAACAAATTCAACAAATATAGTTTTTTTAACCATTTTTAAAAGATTTTAATATAATGCAGTTTGGATTACAGATGAGGATTGACTTACACAACTCTCCTACTGGTGCACATGTTTACAAAGTACAAACTATTTTGGGATCATCGAGACGTTGCTCTGTAGTGCTATTAGTAATTCAAACCTCACGGGGTTGCTTCAGTGTTTTCCCAGTTTCTCTTTTTAAGGTAGGAAAGAGGTACGTGCCAAACAGTTAGGTGTTATGGAAAGAGAAAGTAACAAGCAGTGAAAGAAATGATTGCTCCCAGGAGGATTAAGTAATATTCTTGCTTTTTAAAGAGTGAACACGCCCAGCGCTGTCTGCTCCTCGTGTAGCGACGTGGTCTCTGCTAACCTTCAGCAGGTGAAAAACAGGCGCTGCTTACCGAGGTGTTTGGTTTGATCAATAAAATCCTTTGATCAATAAAGGGCTTTAATTGCTTTTAATGAAGACAGAGGCTTTGATGTCTCATTTTGTTTCCTCTTGTGCTCCTGTCACTCTGACACCAACCTGTCAGTGTGACGTTGTTTTCTGGTTTTAGCCTCTGATTGCGAGTTGTCGGTTTTCAGGCAGATAAAATGTGATGATGCATCCTTCCCCTGACGCTGCTCAGAGGTTTGGGATTGTAAATGTGTTATCTGTGCCTCAGCTAAAGGAGTTATTAGACATCAGATTTGTCAGATCTGACGTGCAGGTGGTCGTTATAATGTCAGAGAAAGAGGCTTTGAGAATGACTCACTTGCCACAGTCCAGGCCCCTTCACAAGCTGCAGTAAATCACATTGGACAATAAAATCGTTCTCTGTTTCGGACCCTGGGGACCGGATCTTATCAGATACAAGTAAGCACGCCATTATGCTGGCATGAAAAACTTCCCTGGCACCCCTGCGTGTTAGCGGAAGGGGAACTGGGCGGAGCTCTGAAGACACAATAACCTGCTGTGCTTTTAAAACAACATCAAGTGGCATTTCAAAAATGTGTTGCCTCCTCACAGCCAGCTGATGTAAGTCTGACTGAGAAACAATCGTTCTGGGTGGACAACAATATGGAAGGACAGTTGTTTAAGAGTATTTTTCAGTGTGTGAAGCAACGAGGATAACGTGATTTGATGAATTTGCTAATTCTGTACGACAGGAGAAATATAAACCAGACTGCGAAGTGATGGGAGTCTGACCTGAGAACAAAATGATTGGGTGGTCCTGTGGTGGAGCTGGTAAAAATTATGTCGTAAATCATTTTCCTGTCACTCTGACTCCTTCGTCGCTATTTCACACAACTGGTTAAAAAGAGTCAGAAACAAAACAGATGTAAGATGTTTCATATTTCCAAGTTTGTTTTCTATGTGCTAGGCAACTTCGTATAACTTAGATTTGATAAATGTCATGTGGTCGTCAACAGACATAGCTGCACATTATTAGCTTCACTGTTTTTCCTTGTGATGAACAATAAATTCACATCTAATATGACCTTTTAATAAAGTTTTTTTTAATTACCTGGCTTCTAAATGTATGGAGGAGAAGCATTTTGTAATAGCATGAATTTAATAAAGAAAAAAAAAATTATCAGAGTAAAAATTGCATTTAAATTATTTTAAATCTACTGTAAATTCCTGCAAGTAAATTTTCACACTGGCTGTCAAGTCTCTATCACTTTATGTTAAGTGTGTTTAATAGTTAATGGACTTTGGTGTGTGAAACTTCTTCAGTGGTCATTTGATATTATTCATTATTGGCCATAACAACTTTCCATTCTCTTAGTTGGCTAAGCCGTGTTCAAAGGATCATTTAACATTTTGGGAGATACTCTTACGCTTTCTTTCTCAGAGACAAGTGAGAAGCTTGATACCGCTCTTATATCTGTCCAATAAATATCCAGTTACAGCTATTAGCCAGTTAGTTTAGCATGAAGACTTGAAGCAGGAACAAATGACTGGCCTGGCTCCGTCAGAGGGAAACACAACCATCATGGTTCTGTTGAAAACCAGAACAGGTAAATTTAGTCACAAAGTATTAATCTTTGCTTTAAAGAGCTCAGACGTAAAAGTTTATGAAGTTATAAAATCTTTCTCTCTCTGTGTCTTACTTACAACGTTATCTTTCATAATTGCTCGTCTATATTTCTCTCCCTGCTCCAGGCGTGTTACGGCATCCTGAAGGTACCCCAGGGGAACTGGCTGTGTCGGACCTGCGCTCTGGGGGTCCAGCCGAAATGCCTGCTCTGCCCCAAGAGAGGAGGGGCCCTCAAGCCCACCCGCAGTGGAACCAAGTGGGTCCACGTCAGCTGTGCCTTATGGATCCCTGAGGTGAGACCCACTGGGAGGTTGGGACGGTGAAGAGGTCCTCGTATAAACTCATGTGGATTGTTTTTGATTCATTTACCGTATTTTCCGGACTATAAGCCGCTACTTTTTTCTGACGCTTTGAACCCTGCGGCTTAAACACCAGTGTGGCTCATGTATCAGCGGCACGAAGCTTGTTAGCTTTTTACAAGCTAGCAAGCTCCGTGCCGCCGAAACATTAGCCTCGTCACATCAGACCCGGTCAGAGTGGACCACATGAAACTGTTTGAATAAATTCAGTAGTGGCTTAAAGACAGGTGCGCTCAATAGTCTGGAAAATACGGTAATTGTTTTTTTTAAATTAGGTTTTTCCGTTTTATTGTTCACACTCTGGAGTTTTGTGTGTAATTAGTGTCGTGCTTTTCTACACATCCTATATAACCTGTGCTAGACTATGGCCTATAGGCACATCAGTAGCTTCAAAGTGTAGTCATTAGCATCCATGCACCTGGTTGTTTATGATCCCCCCATACATCACACTCAGGGATCAGGATATCTTGTGGCAGCACTTCATAAGAAATCTGTATCCCTGCATCTCTCTTTACCTGCGAGCTTTGAATATTACTGCAAAGTGACGCTGGAGAGTCTTTTACTGTTGTTTACATTTGCATAAGTGTGTACAGCTGTGGTTATTGTCAAATTAGTGCAAAGGCCATTCATTTTACATTAGCTCAGTGGTGATTGGAGCAACAAAACACATGAACATTAAGACACAAAAAAGCCCTTTTTTCCTGTTTAATACACAATTCTGCAAATCACCTGTATCCTGCAGGTAATGGAGAGAATCTGATGGTGGAAAAGGATCTAATGGTTTTTCAAAATCAGTACGCCATCGCTACATTTTCACAATTCTTGACATCAGCGTTACACACACTGTCGAGAGGATTGGTAGTTTCCTGATGCTATAGATCTCGTGTCTTCACCCTGTAGAGGTTTTGCTTTACAGTCAGCGTGGAAAGCAGAGACGACGATCCATAACTCTTTCAGCGTAGATATGACATGAGAGTTCCTGAATAAAAAATAAAAAAATAAATCTGAAACACAAACCTTTAGGTGGCCTTGATTTGTGAGAAACATTCGCACCTGTCACTCGATTCCACCAGGGTTTTCTTGTTTAGACTAAACGCCTAAAATACTTCATGAAGCCCCTTCAGTCGAGGCCTCCCGCTTTATAGATAATGTAAAAGGATTCACGAGGAACCTGTTTGTCAAGTGTGCAGCCAGGCAGCCGCTCATTTTGACTTGATGCGTCTTGATGATATCTTTTGGAGGCGTCTCTCATCTGAAAGCTCCAAAAGGGGAGCCGCTCATTTCAGAAGGTTCAGGGACTTGCTTCACGCCTCGCACACCTTTAAAACGCTAAGACAGTCAGTCATGTGTCTTCAGTCTATTCAGCGGCACACTCCACCGGCACATTTCTCAATAATAGAGTGGCTTTTTGGCACCTCAAACCTTTTACTTCTAATTGCCTTCTGTCACCCTTGATTGGGCTAATTGTTTTCGTTGCTCCGTTCGCTTTTGTTTTCTCTTCCTACCGTGGAGAGGGGAAAAAAAAGAGAAAATTTGCATGTATGTGCATTTGTGTGTTTGTGCACGTGCCCTTGCGTAGCCGCTTGTGCTTGCACGAGCTAAAGAGGTGTTAATAGCAGTCCTGTACACCTATTAACACACAGAAAACCACCCAACACACACACCACAGCACTAGCTAGTTTGGTTTTTGCAGAGTATGTGGTAGTGGGAAAAGTGTGTGTGTGCGTGTGCATGTGTGCGTGTGTGTGTGTGAGAGAACAGAAACACACCACCCACCCTTCAAATGATACAGAACCCCGCAGTGCTGTGTGTACGCCTGCTTTTTGCCCTCTGCCCTAAACCCCCAGAGAGAGGTCTCTCTTTTAACAGCTTTTCACCGCACACACACACACACACACACTTACACACACACACACACATAGTCAGTGACGCAGAGCCCCTCTTTTAAGACGCCTTTTCATTTACCACTGTGATTTCCACCCATTTCCACTGAAGTGATTTCAAATTTGGTCCATTTTTCATCTGCCGGCTTTGAAATGTGAAGTAATTGGGGCTTGAATATTGGAGAATGAACATGTTAATGGCCTGCACATGTGCACAAACGCACACACACACACATGATTTTCCAGTATTTTGAGTATTGACAAACCAAGAGGAGAAGATGTAGGATTTATATAAGTGTGTGTGTGTGTGTGTGTGAGAGCCTGTATGTGCTTTACATTGCGAATCATGCCTGAGAACAACTCAATCAATTAACTGCACCATTCAAAAACTGGAAATCCTTTCGCCATTGATTGGCTCATACATCAGCTGTATGAAAGAAGCGAGCATTGACAGGGACTGCTGTGGCATCATTGTGTGGATTGCACTTCCTATTGACATTCTCAATGGAGTGAAAATTGACCCTTACTCCGATTGAGTGTGTTGTACAAAAGATATCAATAATAGCAGAAAGAGCAGAGGCCGTGGGCTTGTTCTGTGGATGAGCAGACAAGAGGAGAAAAGGAAAATCAGATAGAAGGACGAGTGGATGTAAAGAGGGAGAGATGTGACCTGCGGGAATCAGTCACCAGCTTGTTAATGTGAGTGCGAAGGACAAGGAAGAGAGGGCCTCGCCTCAAATATGAGAAGACGTGAAAGAGGTGGATGGTTTTTGGAAAGAAATAGGCAGCGGAGGAAGGAAGGAAGAAATGGCACTTTGGTGATGAGTGCTCTCCACTCTGTTCTGCCTGGGTAGTTGGCACAAGTCAATGACTTTTTGGTTGTATTTGGTTCAGAGGGGTCCAGGGCCAAAGCTGCTCTGAATGGACCGCTCACAGAGAGTGAGTCACACTGGGCTTAACGATCACGTTTTTCCAAGGAGCACATGTGCCCTTGCTCGGGGTCCAAGGACGGATTTTTTTTTTTTTTGGCTTCACCAAAGTCGCACATTGGTAAACAGTGGTAACATTGGTTATTTTCCAGGCTACTGACTATGATCACATATTGGAAGGATTTTTTGTAATTTTGATCATTGAATCTAATGTGAACCTGAAATAGTGGGCGGGGCCTTTATTTAAGTAAACTCCAGAAGGTACCTGGTCTTTACTTGAGGCTGGTTTCCATATTTTAGTCATATTTTAGTGATTTTGAAAAAGTAAAACAGAAAGAGGACAGAAACACTTCATTTCTTGACCATGTATTTATTATGAGGTATTTGCCAGCTTGTTGCCAGCACACTAGGTTTAATTTATTTATCTACATATTCATATAGTTTTACCTGGCCTGTATTTGGGATCTGACCTTTATTTGTTTATACAGATTATTGATCATTATTATTATTATCCAGCTTTTAATTGCATAGCAGGTTTTCTTTAAGGAAGTACAATGTAGATGCTGTAGATGTGGTGCAAAATCAAACGATGCATCAGAAACAACCTCCAGGTGTTAACTGTGAAATACTGGTAATAATAAAACAAAAAGACAAACCCACCAGTTATAATTGTATTGATTAATTATTATTGGTTTCCACTTTGCATTCTGTTAAGTGTCTGTTTCCTCTGTTGTTCCCTGCAGGTGAGTATAGGCTGCCCAGAGAAGATGGAGCCCATTACCAAGGTGTCCCACATCCCCGCCAGCCGCTGGGCTCTGTCCTGCAGCCTGTGTCGAGAACACACAGGAACCTGCATACAGGTGTGTTACATCGTACTGCATGACCATAGTGTATCGGGGTGAAAAACAAATCCTATCACGATGCTAATTTTTGAGCAATTCTTGAACAATAACAGATTCAGATGTTAACTAACCAAGGTGACAGCCTGAAGGTTTGTTTGCTCTTTATTTACTCATCATTTCAGCAATTTGAAATGAATTGTCCACATTTTTATATTTTATTTACAATTTTCTTGAGTGGAGAAGAAAAGTAATCATCACATTGTTGAGTTGGGTTCCTGTGGAGAAAATAGCAGCAAAGCATGTCAGACATGGTGTTATCAAGTTTATACATCTATGAGTGTTTGAATTTTTCCTTAAGAGCTAATAAGTGCTTTCTTCATTTCCATTCCTCCTCTTCATACTTTATTTTTTTCTCTGTCTTCTTACTAATACTTCCAATCCTCAAGTGATCTGCATTCATACTGTGCATCAAGTGGAGGTCGCGTTGAAGTGAAAACAAGCTGGAAGAAAAATAGTGAAAGTTTCTACTGTGTGTGTGTGTGTGTGTGTGTGTGTGTGTGTGTGTGTGTGTGTGAAGTTTAATATTAAGGGTTAACTTCTGGAGTGGCATCAAAATTTCACCCCACTGATCCTTCATTTTTGAAATAAATCCTTACAGGTCCACCTACACAGAATAATATGCAGACAAGACCCTGCAAAGCACTTGCAGACTGTAAAATTGCGAAAACTCCTCAAACACACACGCCGACACACACACTCAATTACAAATGCAGGTCATCGTAGTTATTAGTCTCCTGCTGGGCCTGGTGGATCTGTTTAAAACCAGCACCCCTTTAACATGCTGCTAAGTACGCAAACAAAACCCCCGCTGACACGCTTACACAAACACACTTTACAGCTATTAGCCTGCGCAACATTTAGCGGTTTAAGTGAACTGCATTCCACACGCTGCGACCGTGTGTGCACACTCGTGGCTGTATACACACGCATGCTGGATGTATATAGACGTGTGTATACGTGCTTGTTTGTGCAGCAGTGAGGGTGTTTGCTGTCACAGTATTGATGCTGTAGATTAACTACGAGCCCTTGAGTCAGAATCGCCCGCGGGGAGAGAGTCTCTCTCTCCTGTTTCCATAGCTGGAGGCAGGCGGCTGTACAAACACACTCGCTGATCAGCTGCCACCTTACACACAAGGTAGAGATGCTCTGCTACATGGCAGCAGCGAGCAGCAGGAGTTCTGTGCGTGAAATAAAACAGTTTTCAGTCTTGAAAAGTTTTGGCACATTAGAGGAAAAGAAATTTTTTTTTATGCTATTTGTCACGCTTAAGTTGTGTGCTGACATGTTTGATAAAACTTTTAGGCGTCTCACTTCCTCGTTGTAGAGTTGATATAAGGATATAAGATATCTGTTTGCTCTCATGCATCTGTAGCAGTCAGCTGACCGTATGGAGGTCCAGCTTAAAGTGTGTGTGCTACCGCAAATATCTGCCTGTACGGTCCGAATGTGCATTAGGCCAAAGACGACTTCTCCTCCTCTACTTTTATGTTGATTGTTAAAGCCACTTAGGATACTTCAAGCCATTTGTCTAACAACATCTCCTCTGGTCTTTTCTTATGTGCAGCTAATGGGATTTCACAACTCACAACTAATATAGCAGAGCTGTATTATGTCATTGTAGCATCCTGCACACAGTACAAACACACACACAACGAAATGGCATTTACACCCTACAAACACAGGGCACCCTCTAAACCAGGGGTGTCAAGCTCGTGCCATGGAGGCCGAGACCCTGCAGGTTTTCTTTCCAGCTGGTCTCTCCAGCAGCTGATGTCACTGATGAGCTCCTTCCCTCAAATTGAAGGAGGTGTTCATGACTAAAACCACCTGCTTTGGTGACCTGCTGGAAAGAAAACCTGCCTGTCTCGGCCTCCATGGCATGAGTTTGACAGCCCTGCTCTAAACAATCCACACACACATCGGGGACCCATGACATGCATAGACAGGGGATGGGGCGGTTGGCGGTGGACTGGCCCCTCTCCAGCCACGAGTCCGCACTCCGTATTTTTGTCACGGCTGGGACTTGAACCGGCAACCCTCCAGTTCCTACTCGAGTCCCAACCCACTGAGCCACCGCCGCCCCCTTAAAAAGTGGGCTCGTCCGGGATTAGAACCCCGGACCTCTTGCACCCTAAGCGAGAATCATACCCCTAGACCAACGAGCCTACAATGAGCATTCATGGCACTTGAATCTTAATTATCACTGTCTTGTAAAGGAAGACACCTCACCTCTCACACTCAGCTACACAGATTTTTGAAGGACACAGCAGCTCTGCAGTTTAAATATCTGCAGCTATACTGTAGGTACATCAGGTACATGCATGACAAACAAAATTACCTGTAAAAATTGTAATTGAAATATGTTTAGAAGAAGAGGGGCTGTATAAACACTTTGCTTTCAGTTTTAGTGGAGACACCTAATACGTTACGCTAAATGATGCACAGGACATCATATTTACATTTTAGGGAACAGTGCAGCCAGGAAACATGGATTATTGAGTCTGAATATTTCATAAAGTATAAAAATGTTATGCAGCAGCCTTATTGGAGAGCTGCAACAAGATGAAAATATGTTTCTAATACTCTCAGAAACAGTGGAATTAGATGATATTAATTAGATGATACTTAAAGTAAAAGAAGTGAAGGATGATTAAAGGATAATATGAATAATCCAGTCAGTTTTATTCACAGTTACAACCTGCAGAAGGTTTAAGCTTGCAGCAGTCAAACAAACATGTTGCACACAAACAAACAGAACTACTCAGACGCAGTGTGGGCACTCATAAAAATGTATTAATGAGTCTCTGCCAGAACAGAGCAGGTGCAGTTGAAAAGGACAGATGAGTATTTTATTTGCAATGACTTGTACCAAACAACACATCCAACCGGCTCCACGCTGTGTTCAACCTTTTGGCTTTTGACACCAAATAAGTGAGAGCAGCTGCAGAGAGCTCAATCTGACATTTGGCTGGTAATAAAAATGGCTCTACGGTGAAGACCTTTGACTGTAACTCCACTTTTTAACAAGCTGATGTATCTGTAGCGGCCTCTTAGACGGGCCAGATACGAGATTATTGGATCACACCTTCTGCTGACTTTGTTTACACAGTGATTTAGTGGATTGATGACCACACTTAACATCCAAGTTGGAGCCATAAAAGGCAAAGGATGGTGCATTTTCTCACTACTTCCAGAAATATCTAGACGTGGGGAGTGCTTGAGGTTTTGCCCTGGTACTGAAATTCCCGCCTCTAAAACACTGAGGAATAAATTGGGAAATTTTCAGCAGCAACTGTTTATATATTAACAATTTTCTGACAAATCGAGCCAGCAGGTTGTTAGTGTGTATTCACCCTGGAGGATAATGCACACTTTCATCTGTTGTGGGTTAGACATGGTGGCTCTATATATCCTCCCATCCCCTCAAAAAAGGTTAAATCAGTTAAAGAGGAAACTCTGAGAGAGCACAGACCTCAGCAAAGATGTTTCAAACAAAAGATGTAACAAAGTTGTGACAAATTTAACTTGAGGAGCCAAAATATTTCAGAGTTTTCAGTTTGTACCTACTGCTTCTTTTTTATTGTACTTCAGCTCATAGACTCAGCAGTGGTGTTTTGCTGCCACCTACTGGTTCTGGTTTGTTAAAACATTCGTGGATTGTAAGTAAAGGGGATTTCCAAGATTTATTTCAGACAGAATCTCATCCTCTGTCTATTCGTGAATAATTTGCCCTGTTCACTGAGAACAAAACAAACAAACTCTGGCAAAAATACATCCTCCTTGGCGGAGGTAATAGGAGTGGGCAGCATATTAACAGTACAGGTAGATCTCCCAGTAACACTCAGGTTACAGTCACACACAGATTACATGTTTTGCTGAGAGGTGGTAATGATGCTTTAATTCACACCGATGACCTATTTTAGCTCCAAATCAGTGCAGTTTTTTTTTGGGTGACGGGGAGTGATGAGTACACAAAATTGTAGTACTGTGCACTCCCAAGCTCAAGGTAATTACTGCAAAAACAGGGGATAATAGCCTTTAAAGTTATGTAATATTTTTCCTTCATCGTTTAAAACGCATTAGGAAACGTTCAGAGGGTTTGTACCAATCAGGACGGGGCTGTTTTTCTCGGTAGGAAGTGGCTCCAATTAAAACTTTTAAAAGCTTTTTAAAAACTTTTTCTAAAGAAAGAGGAGATGAATGAGAGTAAGAGCTGGATGAGCCTAACTGCCTCTTTTTTATTTTTTATTTTTATGGGTTCAATCGGACAAAAGAGGAGGAAGAAGGTTATTTGTGGAAATGTTATATGTTTTTTCCAGATGGTGGAGTCTTGTCTTGTCACTGTGCACGTTCACAACACCGTGCAGAGTCACCAAGAAGCCCCTTGGTGAATGCTGAACTCCTCAAAAGTGTGTCTACATACACACAGTGACAACACAGCATAGCCACAAGGGCTCACACACACACAAAATCACACTACGCCTGGAGGGACTCAGCGGGAGGTCACCTCTTAGTATGACCTGTAATGGATAGCACAGAGAAACACACACACATACACACACACGCATACTCACAAACACATCCCAAGTTACCAAAATGTCAGCAGAAATGGGGGAACCGTGTTTGTTGTGACTTGGCTTGTCTTTCTGCTTTGCTGCACTTGTATTGGAACCTTGATAACACAATAAATGGACCGAAAATGACACATTGAAACAAACAGTTGTGACAAAGTGTCTGAGAAATTGAAGACCATTTTGTGCGTGTGCGCTTGCAGGATTTTGGTGACTGTATTTCCTCTCTGTCTCCTTCTCCCAGTGCTCCATGCCCTCCTGTATTGTGGCCTTCCACGTGACGTGCGCCTTCGACCACGGCCTGGAGATGAAGACCATCCTGGCCGAGAACGACGAGGTGCGCTTCAAGTCCTTCTGCCTGGAGCACAGCTGCACCACCACCAACAGCTCCAGTTTGACCGGCGTGAGCAACGGCAAC
>OOFC01048816.1:6237-20854 GCA_900323345.1 Pseudochromis fuscus
GTGTGACAGTTCAGCTCGCCTCCTGCAGCACTGCTGGGCTTTATCTTTTAACACACACATGCACACACACACACACACACACACACACACACACACACACACACACACTAACTACTTCTCCATATTGCAGCAGGCATAGATAAAACCCTGCTGTCTCCATTCTCAGCATGTGTTTTCAAGATAGTGCAGAACAGGCTGTATGTTCCATCTATGGAGTCAATGAGTCACGACTCAGAAATGTTTCATCTGTGCAGTGGTGGAAGTAGCATGTTTATTCCTCCTTCTACAGTTGAGCTGCATATATGTTTATATAACATAAACTGGAAATAAAAGAGTAAACGCCTACTGATTTGCAGAGCAGTGTTTTTGAAGCATCAAGTTTGTTCCTTTGGTCACTGCCATCTTCATTTTTTGGAGCACCTATTTGGATAAGAGGGTGGAGCTAATGGTGCATTTACACTGGTACCTACTCGCTTCGCTTCGCCTCAGATCGCTCGTCATCAGCCCCCCTCGGTGCATTTGCATTTACATTGCCAAGGATAGTCCCTCCACCGTGTAGCTGGCCGTCATTCATGACATCATCTTTGATGCGATTCTTTCGTTTCTGACCGCGCTGTCCAGCTCCCGCTGAGTTTTCTCATTGGCGACTAATGACAGAAAGGTTTGCACCTCGTCCTGAGTCCATGGGGCAGGATTTCTAACAGATGCCATTTCTCCTCTTGTTGTCTGCACGGTTTGCAGAAGATTTAAAAATGGCGTGTTTGCGGGGACAGATTACGTGCAGCGCAGTGATGACGCAACAACGCAGTGACGATTCCAACCAATAAGATTTTAGTACCTGCACCGACCTGACCAGGTACTTTTTTGGAACCGCAGGAGAGGCGGTACGAAAAGTTGTACCAGGTACCAAATTCCAGGTACTTTTTCACCAGTGTAAATGCACCAAAACCGAAGCGAAGCGAGTAGGTACCAGTGTAAATGTGCCATAAGAGACAAAGCAGACCAAAGTTTGCCAATCAAACTAACCACACCCCCCAAATAAAGCTTAATTATCAATATATTTTCAGATGGAAGTAGTGATGTTTGCCAATGGTCATCATCCTCATCAGCATCCATTGAAGCCAGCATCCAGCGGCCATCGGTGGTACTGCATGATTTGGTGCTTCTGCACTAAACAAGTACTTTTATATTTAACAGTAATCTTACTATGATCTCAGCTCTCTGTAGTTGCACATGTGATCCAGGAAAAGTGCAAGTTGGCATTTGCAAAGTAAATTTGTCACATGAAAACAGCTCCCTGGGTAAATTATTAGTCAAACAACAGGCTGTCCCAAAATGATTAAACATCAAGATCATGAGGATAATATTCACACTGGGCAACAGGCCAGTGCATGAGTTACATATTAAATCTCATACATCACAGCTTATGCACAGGATGGATTGTTACCATATGTATATATTTTATGAACAATTGTGTTAAAAGCCTCGCCGCTGAGTATGATCGAGTGTCTCAGAGTCAGCACTCTGCCGTCGCTTCTCTGTGTTTTTGGATTTGCTGTAAATCTTTTGTAAAGCAGCTGATCCTGCTGCTGATTTTTCATTTTTGTGAAGTTTATTGGGGTTAAATCCAGAATCTGTCCTCGTCCCAAGAGTTGCACCTTTAACCCGGGCTGTGCAGCAGGACTGGGGGAGTAACCTGACTCAGTCCCCGGGGGGTTTCCTCCTCTCTAACGACATGGGAAGTTCGTGTGGGGTGTGTGATGATTAGTCGGACTGGAGAAAACACAGAGACCGATAAAGCCATTTATGGCGCTAGTAAATACCATCTTTATTGGCAGCTCCACAGTTGCTCCGTCTCATCTGTTACAAACATTAATATTTGATTGAAGGGTGCAAGAATTGACAAGGGAGCGCAGACGAATCAGGACTTGCTGTTCAGTGATCTGTTCCCTTATTTAGAACAAAGAGGATCTTTAAGCTTTAATAAGACTCTTCGTCTGTTGGCACTCTCTGCTACATTAGAGCAAAGCATATTCATAACAGTAAAATAAACAATAAAATTCACATCTGCACGTGTAGGAGACAAAAGCCATAAATCGATAATCGATTTTCTGTTTCACTCCGAGTGTGTGATAAACATTACTCATGGAAATCTATGGGTTAAGGTGCAAGAGCAGGTCAGCAGCCATTAAATTTCTTCACAATAAAATGTGTTTTCTTTACATCCCTATAGGGAAGGCTGCACCAATAGGGAGTCTGAGGTTTTCGGTCACATGACCCGACTCCTCAAAGTGGACCTGAGTTAAGACGGGGATGAGGATGGAGGATGAGGGGGGACGGAGGCGGTTAGTTGAAGGCTTGGTGCTAATGCCTCCCTGGGGAACTCAAACATTTCTCTGGGTTTCCCAGGCTGGGACAAGACCGCTTCTTGTGTGTACTTTTTGTAAGTATCAGTATATAGTCTGAACATATACAAGCTCCCATGCTGGTTTATTTAAGCCTATGGGGTCTTGATTGTCCTGCACACCTCCACACAGGTCAACAAGCAGGTCTCAGCCTTCAACTTTAAATTAATGTGCTACAAACCTGCATCGTAAATTTAAACTCGCTCACTCTGCTTTATCACATTTACTGGACACACCTCACACACAGTACTGTTAATTTATTTCAGTACTGAAACATGAGAGTTTGCTTATCACAAATTGCTGTGCGTCACATGACCCTCAGCTAACAGGAGAGTTCAGGACTTTTTGAATCACACAGTAAATTAATCTGTTTCTAATCATTAATCAACTGTTTGTACTTTGAATTGAATGTACTACTGCAGAATCTGTTGTTATATTATCCTCATGTAGTGGAATAATATTTGAATTATATTTTTTAGCTCCATCACATAAGATTATGCGCAAAGTGAACAATGTATGTGTTGTTATTGAAGAAATTAAACTATATTTGCTTTATAAATTTAATGACTTAGCCATAATGGGATGTGTGTTTGTTTAAAGTGAGCATAAAGAATCTAAGAAATTACATTAAAAACTCTCTCATGAACAAATGCACGAGTAAACAACAAGTTAAAAACTATTACTATGTAACAAAAACCAAAGCACTGAATATAAACTTGTTACAAATGTCCTCCTCTAAACAAGTCATCAGTGACAGGTCTCCAGACGTGATGGCAGGACTCCGTGTGGGCTGATGTCACGAGCTCTGACATCATCGTCGCTGACTACCAGAGAAATTAGATAAGAAAACACAGTTTCCCCGAGAGGTATGGTGACAATATTATTGTAGGATTTGAAATACTATTGATCAAATTAGTAGTGAACAACATCCATTTGGAGTGATTACCACCTATAGAGTTTCACTAATGTTACAATAATATGTTAAATGACTTTGATAAATGTTATTTTGTATGACAGAGAACGTGATTGATCTATGAAGGAAATAATGCAAAATAATTTGTCTCTGTAATGTGGTTTTATGACAGTTCTCAGCTAATACAACATCTATTCCCCATTTACACTTGATGTTAATGTGTTTAATGTGAATACTGGAATCATGTTGAACTACAATAAAGCTTTCATTTTATTTTGAAACCAAATTGTTGATTGATTTTACATTTAAATAAATTTCTTTTACAAAATAACATGCTATGTGGAACGTCAGGATTAGAAATAGATGCTGTTTTTAAGAATTATTCATTTTACCTAAAAAGTTTCCCTTGAGTGTTTTTTAAATAAACACAATGGCTGTTTTCTGATTTTCATTTTGTCTAATGCAGCGGAGGAGCAGAGCTTCCATACACTACCGTAACGTAGGTAATACGTCACGGCATGCTCCATTCCCCTGCATTCCTGCCGTAATGTATGTAATATATAGGCCTCAGAAATGCTCCACTTGTCGGCTTTGAGGATCAGCTGGAATCACGTCACTAGCGCAAATGGCTGAGGAATTACAGTAAATTGGTTTATGCTAGTGCCTCTGTGTTGCCAGGGATACGCTCAGTGTTAGAGATTTCATTTTTATGCCGGTGGTGTTAATTTATTTTTGCTTTATTTATCTACTACATCTTGAAGGCCAGTCCATGAAAATAATGATTGTATTAAACCAGTCAGTGGTGCAAAAAAGCTTGTGGAGCCCTGATCTAAGGTAATGGCTCTGAGGCTATTTAACTTATAGTTTCTTTCCATCCTCACTTCTGGGAAAAACCTTTTCTTCAAACGCAGCAGCAGAGTCATATTGAGAATCGCTCTAATTCAGTGATGTCCAGTTACTGGAAATGAACCAGAAAGGTGAGTCATGTGGAGATGACGATCTCTCTCTCTCTCTCTCTCTGTTTTTATGATGATGAAGATTGTATTTCCTTCTTCTGGGGAAGGTAAACACATTCAGCAGATTTACCGACTCCTTTGGTGAGTATTAGTGCAGAGGTGAACTAGTTCACTGTTATATTGTGACAGGTGTAGCACACTTCCTGATGACTTTTCTTTTATCATCTTTCCTTTCGACCACTGGACTGCTACAT
Organism: Pseudochromis fuscus; assembly: GCA_900323345.1. Lineage (NCBI taxonomy): Eukaryota > Metazoa > Chordata > Actinopteri > Pseudochromidae > Pseudochromis > Pseudochromis fuscus. The sequence goes on from OOFC01048816.1 coordinate 10,766, forward strand.
CAGATCTTTACAGTGCTTAGATTCACTTCACTGTTTGGCTCTCCCAGTGTTGGTTTTGGTGCAGCCACATATTTTCTGCTGCTGTTGGTAGAGCCCAACAACAGAGCTAAGAGTGTCAACGCTACACTCACATCTGCCAAAAATAATTTACTTTAAGTTCATCCTAAAAGGTGCGGAGAGCTCATGGTAGGTGTGTCTGAAAACACATATGTCTGCACACCTCAAATATTTGACTCATTTGTGAAAGAGCCACAGCAGATGCCCTTGAGCTGACATCATTGTTCCTTGTTTTGTACTTGGGTTTTGCACCCTTGGGTGTTTACAGTTTTTTTCCTCTGCTGCCAGTTGTCATGCCTGAACAGTTGTTTGTTTGCTTCTTTATCATTGTGCCAAAGCCACATCAAGTGTAAGCAGGCCTGCACTACCAGGTTGGCCATTTTGTTCGGAGAGTGAGGAGCTGCTGTCCTGAAGGGAAAAGTACAACCCAGGATGTTGTGAAGCTAAGGTTGAGGTTTGTGCACGATCAAAAATATTCTATAAAAAGTCAAAACTATGTATTTTGGAGTGTGGAGAAATTCTTTTGATTTACTTGTATATGACATATACATTTAATTTCTTAAATCTGATCTAACCTGAACAATAGCAGGAGGCTGAGTCTATATTCATATAGCAATATTCATCGATTACAATTAGGGCTGCCGCTCAGGAATATTTTAGTAAGCGAATAATCTATTGATTACTCCATCAATTAATTGGATAACAAATGCATGTTAAGGTGCAATAATAAATTGCGCTGCCAAACGATAAAAATTTGCATGAGGGTGGTTTGTCGCAAGCTGAGTGACGGGTTAGCTTAACTGCTAGCAGAATCCCCGACTATCGTATGCTTCCTGTTAATGTGGTATTTTTAACAGGAAGTGCTTCAGTGTGTGTAATACTTTGTGTCGGTCGACTGTCCGTCCGGTTTTTTCGTACTCACATTTCCCATCAACAGGGCCAACGCACTATTTAACGTTTCCAAAAAAACGTAAAAACCAAAAGGCCGTACTGTTTTGCGTCTTCCCTCTTTATTGGTTGGCTCCGCTGCCTGTCACTGTCGTGCTTCCGCTTCTTCTTCTTCCTGTCTGTTTCTGTGAATAACGTTAATTGTGTCCCAATCACAGTGGGAGCGATACTGCCCCCATCAGTTCCTGTAGGGAACTGCAAGTACAGATGAATTTTTTCCAGCTGATATTTGATTTTACCAATAACAAAAACAATAATTTGACGCTTCAATTCTTGAATTTCCGTGTCGATTAATTTTTATAATCAACAGAATTGATTATGTCGAGGAGTTGTTGCAGCCCTAATTACAATATGTTCAATTTGACACCAGTAGCAGGAAGTAGGAGCCAAAATGCAGATTTCAAAGTAAAACAAAATGACTTTAATAAATAAAAACACATTGAAGGCGCTGCACAAAAGGACAGGAAACAACAACCAAACCAAAGTCTCAGCCACAAGAAAATACAAAAACAAAAAACTCCAGCAACAACCACAGTAAAACACCGGAGCAGGAAACATAAGACAAACTGGCAACAAGACAAAGAGACACATGAGGTTAAATACTCAAGGTAACGAGGCTCAATGGACCACAGGTGGAGAGGACAATCAGGGAGCAGGTGAGACAAGGTGTGACAAGGCTGGGACAGGACGACTAACATACACACAAGGAACAACACTACCAAAATAAAACAGGAAACAAGAAACATGAACTACACATATTTGACAGGACATGACATGTGGAAGGACACAGATGTAGTGAAACCAAAACTAGATAAACAAGTAATCAAAACCACAACTTTAAGACAAGAAAAACACAAAATGAAATCATGACACAGTTCAACACTATTTAATTGCTATAAGTGCACAGTCCTTCCTGTGTGTTTCCAGTGTAAGTGATGTGGTGCAAAACATGCACATCAAGTGATCATGTCACTTTTCATCTGAAGCTGATATTAATTTATGTATTTTTTTATTTTTATTTCATTTATCACAATAAAACAGAACATTCATATAAGACAAGCAAAAAATAAAAGGTGCAGAGTAGAGGGAAGAGGCCCGATCTGAAGCCTCCACTCAGAAAATTAAAACTGCAATCGTGTCATTTAAGGGAAAAGGGGAAAAAATACAGAAAGGCAATAATAAGAATAAACTAAAATATGAAATACAGAACAAAAGTTGATCAAACAAGTGAATATCTACAAATCAAAATTAGGGTCTTTTGTCAAATTCAATTGTCGAATCATTTAAACTTACTTTCATTAAAGTCAGTGTCTTGAAAGTAAACATGTGAAAATCATGCACCACAGATGTAGCAACATGAATAAAGCTTTTATTATTTCCACTCATTTATGGATCTTCACTGTCTACACTTTTACACAGTTTGGTCCTTTTTTACTCATTTTAAATCAATTCTTATTTAATTCTATTGAATCTAGGGCTATATAATGCAATGAATGCTCCAAACTACACAATTAAAAGTAAAATGTCAACTGGTTCAGCTGAAGGACAGATGATGGTTTGTGTTAAAATAAGTAGGTTAAGAGCCCTTGTTGAACATGATGAAAGCGTCACGCCGAACAAAGCAACTGACTCGTGGTTGGAAACAGGAAATGAACAGCAGTCCACCGGTGTCACACGCTCACATTTCGTTGCCCTGTTCATCCACCTCATCGGCCCTGTGCAGACCTTGTTCCTCTTTAACAAAGTTACCTGAAGTAACATTGTTTATGTGGCGTTAGCTGAAAGGGCTGATTCAGCTGTGCCACTTTCTGTGCTGCTAATAACGCTAACACAGGAAGTGCCAATCCTGAGTCCACCTTTTATTGTCCACAAGTGCTTTTTGAAGTCAACACTTGATATGTAACAATATGGCAACATACAGAAACATAAATAGCACAGACATGGCTTGAGTAATTGCACATCCTGTTTCTGCACATAAACAATGATACAGTGACACTGAAATTACCACATCACTGATTTTGTCACGCTCGGTAACTGACGGTTAATTTATATAAAAATGGCTCGAGAATCTGAACTTTTCACAATGTGTACAAATATAGACAAGAACGATAAAAAGATAACATAAAATATAACATAAAATAATCCAGTAAAGTGAAGGTGAGCTGTTAAGTCTTCCTCTTGACAGCTGATTCAGGCCCTGATGAGTAAAAACTCTTATTTACAGACCGGTTTTTATTTGACATGAGTTTATTTCCTCCGCAGTAAAACATGTCACACAAGTCGTCAGGTTACAGCGGCCTCGTGAAATGTGTTTTATTGGCTAATTAAGACATGAAATGAAAGGAGATGAAGACACTAATGCAACTCTGATTGTCATTCCACTAACTTGAACTGAGAAGCACTTGAAGAGCACAAACTCCTGCAGAGGCCTGATCCAGATGTTGTGATGCTACAGACTGAACACTGTTTCCCTCTAGTGGTGAAATAGCAACACTGTCCTGTTCAAACATTCACCCATTATAACAGACTAAAAGGGTTTTACTTGATGTTGGCAACAAACAAAAACATAATCTCTTTGGTGATTTAATGATCTACTACTTACTTATCCCTGCTTACATAGATGCATATGATTAATGTATCGCTATCATTTAAAAAACCCAGACTACATGCAGGTTAAAGTGGTGTGAGCTTCATAATAATATCTCTCCTATGTGTTTGCTTTCTGACACATTATAGCTTCAATGAATAACATTGAATTTTTAAGGGTCCTGGATAATCCTGATCACCCTCTGGAGCTCTGCCTCAAACAGACCAGTGCAGCTTCACTGTCACACACATATATACAGAAGGTTATTCATACCTATGGCAATAACCCTGTATAATAATTCACCTCCGTCTAACAGAGAACTCACTGCTTCTTCAGGTTTTCTTTCCAACCCGTGACCAAACCAGGTGATTTTAATCATCAACACCTGCTTCAGTTTCAGGAGGGAGCTCATCAGTGAGACCAGCTGCTGGAGAGATGGTTGGAAATAAAACCTGCAGGGTCTCGGCCTCCGCGGCACGAGTTTCAGACCCCTGATCTCGAGCAAACACTCCCTTCACAAGGGGACTTTTCAGCACTAGAAGTGACATAGACAGAAAACTTCACCCAGAGGTCAGAGGAAGTGATACCTCTGTGAAAGTTTCGCACACGTTTGCAGTACCAACCGCAGATCACACCACCGCTTTGTATGAGGGTACAAACACTAACATCCTGCAGCACTAACATCTAAAACATCTTGTTTACGAGCCACAAAGACACAGAATAGATTCATCCTCGTTATCTGTTTGATTCAGAGAACACAACCATCAACTTCCTGACTCGTACCACTAACAAACATTTAATATTTATTTGCTGCAGCTGTTTTTTGGGGGGGCTGCACCATATAAGTGAATCCAAGTAAAACAAAACGCAGCATAAAAATGTCTCAGTTTCAGTGAAATACTGTGTAAAAAAACAAAGCCAGACATTCACAGTCATGTTTTAAAGTTGTATATTTATTTCCTGCATCCTTTAGATTAGAGATCAAATTACTGAATACATTTTTTCTGGCTTGAAGTGACTCAGTGCAATGTTTCCATGATAGGAAATGGAGGGTTAGAGGTGTTGATACCGCAAAGTACAGACAGACGACGCAGTTCACATGTGCCTCACCTTGGTGTGAAAAAGCATAAGACACCAAATAAAATAATAAACAATGTAAATGTTTTGTTGTCATTTCCTTCCAGTTTACAGCTTATATATGATTTTGTCTATTTTCATCTAGAAAACAAATATACTGTTGTAAATAAATGATTGTAACTAGAATATTTTAGATGAGAATCTGATCAGTAATGCAGTGTGAGCAGCTTTGGACTTTACATACACATTAAATTACATGTAATTATAATTATCCATTCATATTGTCTTGGGTTTGTTTTCCATGTTACTGTTGTGGTGTCTTAAAGGAACAGTAGTAAATAGATCCTACACACATACACAGGCTGGTAGCTGTGATATTGAGCCCAGTAGAGGAGATTTTAGGCACATATGATGATTTCTGACAAAGTTTTGAGAGGTTTTGTCCTAATGCTACTAGGCCGCCATGATGCAGTGTAAGTCACAATGGCCATTTCTTCATATTTGTACTTGTCCGTACTTGCGATCTCGCGTATTCGTGAAACGTCATCAGTCGGAGGCCTCGTACTGCTACAATTCAAAGTACACATCTGCCCGAGGACCCATGAAATACCCGGATGTGTTCTCGCTCCTCCTTCGTTATCGAGCCTGCATCAGATCAGACTTGTGTGGACTTGGGGAAATAACCCATAATGCATTTCACAACAGCGAGCGGAGATGTGACGCCATCAAGTACGTTTGGTCCGTTCTTCAGAGTCCGACTTACAGGTACATTCTCACCAAGTAAGCAAGTATGGACTCATGTACTTTGTATTGAGAAACAGCCACAGTGCAGCTTCCACATGATGAACCTATATGATGTCAGAGTATTTCAACCAATCAGAAAAATCCTCACTGTTTTCTGATTGGTTGAAATGCTCTGACATCACATGGCACAAGTAAAGCTTCCATGACATCGTGAATTTTGACTTTCAAAGATGGATATGTGTAAGCTTTTTATTTTCAAACATTCCCAGAAATGATTAGTTTATGTCATAATCTATCTTCAAAACTGTATTTTGACCATGACTTTTTTTATTCATTTAAATCACCTTTAAATTAAAAGTAGATTAAACATTATGTTGTTGAACGAGAGTACGTACTCTGATTCTGTAAAGCAAATGCAGCAGTGGTGTAATGATAAAGGAAATGATGTTATTAGATTAATAAATACACTTGAATATTGAAAATGTATTTTTTAAAGTTCCAGTTCCCCTCAAGTCAAATAATTTGTTTTAGTCATTGAGCGAATATTATTGAGCGTTAGATACGTGAGACTTGTTTCCAAATTCCTCTGCAGAGTGGAAAGTTTGTTTCTGAGCTCGCCTACAACTTGAGATAACCATCAGTAAAAAATGATTCACGCTGAGCAGAAACTGCACAGATGGAGAGGACTGAAAAAATGAGCCTCATCTCTGTGGTACAATAACACAGACCAAGGGTTATCAGTGAGTTGGTTGTAATTTAATTATAATTTCATCAACTGAGAGGAGGTTTAAGATACAGTATAAACCTGCATTTATCTATTTTTTGAACATGGCAACAAGATTTATTACACTGTATTTTTAGCTGCACGGTGACAACATTCAAATAAATAAATAAATGGTGAAAAACTTCTAAATTCTCAGTTTCTGTGTTTTAACCTGTTTTCTTCTCTTTGACTGAAAGGATCAAACTTTGGGTAAATTAAAGGACGGGATCTGTCCAAGAAAAGATCCTGAAATCCCAGAAAATCTCCATCTCTTATGATGTTTTTAAAATTAATAACTTTGTTACATCTTTATGAATTTTGTTGAGAATCTACAGACAAATGCAGAATGATCATGTCAACAACCTGAGACAGTTTGGTGGAGATCAGACGTGAGTTATGTCTTGATGGAGGTTTGTGCTAACTGAGGGCTTCCTAGTTTCAAATTTGAACATGTCTGTGTCAGCACCTGGGTTCACTTCATTAGTGTAAAATAAATGCAGATGTAGGGGTTTGAGTTCATCCTTTCAAATAGCATTTTTAAAAATTCATCCAGTACCAACAAACATTATTGTGCAACTCACAATGAATCATCGTATCTCCCTGTTCTTGCTGATTGGGCAGATTTCATTCTGCGTCCTGTGAAGTCTGTTCATTCTCAGGCTGAATGTTTCATATCACAAAGTTACTATTTTCAGTCAGTCATGTGACACAAGACTTTAAACATTTCCCAGAGGTGGAGGAAATCTTCTGATGTATTTCCTTTACTTAAAAAAATGTCAAAATCTAAATACTCTGCAGCAAATACAAGTCACATAATCCAATATAATACTGTTCAAGCATTTTCAGGAAAATATGCAGTAAATATTTCATTGTGCAATCTATATGAGTGGTGTTGCCAGATTCCAAGAGTGGATGCAGTTTTAATTACTTTACATCCAAGCAGTTAAAGTCCCAGTGATATCTGTATGAAACCCAAAACTTATAAAAAGCTAGTATCTGAAAACAAGTGAAAAGTATTTAAATTGTTTGTGTAGAGGCCACATTTGGACTGGAAGAAGAAACAAACTAATGTGCTTTAAAAATAGGCTGAAATATTTTTATCCAAGGTTTTGCAAATGGTAGCATGAAACTAGATTATTTACTAAATGACTTCATACTAACAAGCACAGTTTTGTTGGGAAATGCATCATACTGAAGTGTTACATAAATGTACTGTAATACTTCCCCTCGAGGATGTAGTGATGGAGAGATAAGAAATATTAAAGAATGTGCTTTTATACAGATTCAATGAAATACATTTATTGCATTCTGAATGAATTGATCCTGTTCAAACTATCCTGACTGTGCTGATGTCAACAGCCAGATGACGAGGGTCATAATGAATTCACGCCTCTGTAAACACAGCAGCCTGTGGGAATCCAGTGATAAAGACCTGAATCTGCACAAACCTCCACCACAAACGCTGTGTCTTCGTGCCTCCGTGTCCTGCTGCGCGCGGTGTTTGGCTGCTGCTGCGCTCCTCATAAAGCTCACTGGTTAAATGAAGCGCAGAGGAGGAGCTGGCATCACTGGTCCGAGGAAGAAACTTCCCTGTCAGTTGAGAGTGTGACAACAACCTGAAGTACTGCTCGCAGACTCGGAGCATCGTTTGTGAAGCTAAAACCCACCTAAATAAACAACTTTCTGTCGAGGATTCGTGTTTTTGATGAAGAATGTGGAGCTTTAATTCCGTGCGTAAAAGAGACATTTGGAGACCATGGATTTGGTTACTACTGGATAATTGGAAGAACGCGCATTAATGGAAAGTGGTTACATCGGAAGTGAAAGCAGATCATTTACTCAGTGTGAAACAGTGAAAGAAATCCTCGCAGGTATGAACATCACGGTGCCATCGGGGAGATTTCAACCGCCCACCATCCCGGTGATTATGTTCATTTTCGGGGTGGTGGGTAATGTCATCGCCATAGTGGTTCTGCGAATTTCACGAAAGGAACAAAAAGAAACGACTTTTTACACACTTGTGTGCGGTCTGGCAGTGACAGACCTCCTGGGCACCCTGCTGGCCAGCCCTGTCACCATCGCCACCTACATGAAGGGCGCTTGGCCGGGGGGCGACCCGCTGTGCCAGTACTCCGGCTTCATCCTGCTCTTCTTCTTCTTGGTTCAGCTCAGCATCGTGTTTGCAATGTCCGTGGAGAGATTTCTTGCAATAAACCACGCGTACTTCTACAACCAGTACGTGAACCAGAGGCTCGCCGCGCTAACTCTTGTGGCCGTGTACATTTCAAACATCGTGTTTTGCGCGCTGCCCAGCGTGGGGCTCGGACAGGTGAAGCTCCAGAAGCCCGGGACCTGGTGCTTCATCAACTGGCAGAACAACGAGACGAGAGTCAAGACTTTTAATTTGATGTACGCGGGGGTGAACTCGGTCATCGTGCTGGCCACTGTCATATGCAACGTGATGGTGTGCGGGGCTCTGATCCTTATGCACAAGCGGTTCATCCGCCGCACGTCTTTGGGCACCGACCAGCGGCGCATCGCGGAGCTCCGGCGCAGACGGAATTTTGGACGATTAGCCGGAGCAGAGATCCAGATGGTGATCCTGCTGATAGCCACTTCTGCTGTTGTTCTCATCTGCTCCATACCTTTAGTGGTGAGTATTGGAAAGTCTTAATAACACGTTGCACACTTGGCAAAACAAATGACTCCAAGAAATAAAATGCATGTAAAACCACCTCAAAGCAATTAAAAGGAAGCTGTTTAAAAGAATGTGTGACCTTATTAGAGCAAACACCAACACGTTTGACCTCATAACCTGCGCCATGAAAACAAACAGGCATGGGGATGGTAATAATTATAATGATAGGCCTTTGCATTCTGAACTTTGTGTTCTTGTTTTAGATCTCTGTGGTTGGATGACGCACTTCACTGAGGCACATGTGAGGTTGTTCACAAAACAGGATTGGCATAGTTTCAGTAGTTTCACGGTAGCAGAACAAGTGGCCTGAGATTGATTGGTAACAGCCTCTTTACTCATCACCAATCTTTTAGTGTTTCAGCCTCAGAAAACTAAACTTTTTAGACAAAACCCCCTCTTTGTGTCCCCATCTCTCTGCTGCAGCTCAGCGTGGAGGCAGTGTCTCATGACATGTCTTCTGTATTAATAAGACTATAAATTTGGAAGATGTCCGTCATATTAATTTCAGAAAAATATAACTTTTTACCCTCCATCACAGGAAGCTGGTTAGATTGCTGTCTTGTAATGGCCAGTATGAAAACGGGACAGTTATTAAAATGTGCCAAACCAGTTCTTTATTTTCATAAGAACATTTGATTATTGTTTTGAATCAGACTCAACAAGGACCTCACTTTTAACTGTTGAAACATTGACTCTGGGGAAGCCCAATCGCCGAAGGCTCACACATGATGACAGTAAAAATTGTTTTTGTTGGCCTCCTGCCATCTCCACACTGCTGTGGTTGCACAGAAGTTGCATTGGAGAAGTGTCTGTTTAGATCTGACCGTCCCATGCCATGTGTGAGAAATAAACAATTACATTGCTATTGTCAATGAAATGTAGACAAGTCTGGGCTTGTTTAAAAAACAAGTTCAAATTGTTTCTGCATTTCAGCTTCTTTATGTGTCAAATAATTTGAAGACGCTTGTTAAAGTGATTGTTGTTTTCTCTCATCAGCTGAGGATCTTTGTGAATCAACTGTACAGAAACCAGAAAGAAGAACAAGGAGGGCTGAATAAAGACCTGCTGGCCATCCGCATGGCCTCTGTCAACCCCATCCTGGACCCTTGGATCTACATCCTGCTCAGAAAGACAGTGGTTCTCAAGCTGATGGAGAAAATCAAGTGTCTGTTTTGCAAAATGGGCGGACGGGGCCGAGGCCGGGGCGGGCAGTTT
>OOFC01048816.1:24384-37389 GCA_900323345.1 Pseudochromis fuscus
CAGGAGCACTTGTTTGGGGCGTGGTTAGTTTGATTGACAGGTCTAATCTCCAGTGAGACCTGCTCTCAAGTTGAGTCTCATACACACTGGGCATCGTCTAAGGGTTCAAAGGTCAGACCCGCCTCCTCACTCCTCCCTTCATATCCAAATATGGTCACTTCTGGCTCCAAACAACCAACATGGTGATGTTATCCCAAAATATTGCACAAAACCTCTAGAATATATCCATCTGACAGAAGCTGTGCCAGCAGTAGCTCTACAGGCTAAAGGCGGCCATTGAGACATTTTTATTAAAAACATGGTAACCTCAGTGTGGAGCCAGAGGGAAAATGAAGGGAGAAGTAAACTCGAAGTCTGTGATCTACACAGGACATACCGAGTACTGAAATTATAAATAAGTCTCAGACCAAACAAAACCATACCATAAACCATTCAAGCAATTACAAAAATACAAATTAGGGCATTTATAAATAGCTATAGCAATTTCTAAATGCCCTATTTAGGTTCATTTAAAATAGGTAAATAGAACAACACGACATGAGGCACATTAAACCGTCTGACACCAGAGTTTGAGTGTGCAGGAGTTTGTTTATTAAAATATACACAAACAAAAAATAAAACAAAACAATCAATTACAGATGTTAAAAAAACATTAAAATATAAAGTTAAATATAATTGAAGTAATTCCATAAAATCTATAAAAATAATTAATACAAAATCAAAGTGTGTCATTTAAAGAATAATTAAAATTGAATTTAAAAATCTGTTTGCATTCATTGGAGGGCAGAGTGTGAAAAAGAAACGTTTTTAACTTCCACTTAAATGCTCAAAATATATGCACTAATATATGCTCCAGAGAGATTAAAATTCCCTTTGTGTGCCAAATTTCATGGCAAAATATTTCAAAACGAGCAAAAAATGTTGCAGGAAAAACCAAGGGATCAACAAAGTCAGTAAAACGTGTCTCCTGAGGATCAGTGTCAGTACATGTTGTATTATAATCTATGCGACTATGAACAGAGTATTGGACTCACTGCGTCACTATCCAAAGAGCCGCACTGCTAACCATGCTAACACCACTGAAGAGTAAGAACAAGCCGGAACTATCTCTGTGTTATCGTCGGCGATAAGTGTGCACGTGCGTATTTGCATTACCGTAATTACATCACAGTTTGCGCAATCGGAAAAATTCCAACAGTTCCTGAGAGCTGAGATGTCGCGCGTTACAGTGGATATAGTGTCATTACGGTAATTTCACTAGCGCCTCTCCCAGAAGCCGGTAAAGTAGCCGATTTGCTATATTCTACCCGTTGTTTTGCATGCTAAATTTGAATTTGAAATCAAAATAACTATAAAAAGTACAGGTGTAAATTTGGAGGCTCAGGTGGTGAAGGGTTAATATTGTCAGACTGTAAAATAAGATGATTTTAGACACTACAAAGCTGCTGAACCCACAGAGAAATAAAAGTGATCCAACGATCATCTACAACCAGTCAGAAGTGTTTTCAACATTGTTTGCAGCTTTCAGTACCTTCATATTTTCAGTGAAGCGTGAACATCGGTTGTACCATCCTGTTGAATGTGTGTTTAACCTAAAATCTCTCGGCACACCCAGATTATACACAGGTGACTTCCATCTATCTTATTATGCAACTTCTAAAAACAGCAGCTGCACCAGTAAGTGATTGGGGTGTGTCTCAGGACGAGGGTGTGACCATGTTAGCTGTCTGTTTTCAATTTAAAACAATTTGTAAAGATGTGTTCTCATTTTCTTTGCCATATAAATTAAGAAAAATAAAAGTCGCTGCTTTGTTGAATTAATATTAAACAGAAATCTTGTCAGTTTTGTATTTGTACAGTGAGACGTGTCCAGTTTAATTACTGCATGTTTACATAAACTGTCAGTGGAGGTGACTAGTTGTACAAATATTTACAGCTTAATTCAGATTCAGTTTAGTTAGTCATGCAGAACCTGCTTTATTTTAGGACTTTTTATAGAAACTTAATTAGTTTAACATCTACACCGAAGCTGAAAAGGATTTTTAAAAAACATTTTTCTGTCTTTTATGTGTCTAGGTTACTGCAATTTATCCACTACGACACATTTGATGTATATTTTCAATATAAGCAGATTTAATTGTATTTGTTTAGTGCACATATGAAGACAGAGAATAGACAGGGCAGGATGTGTCTGCTATTTTTATTTGTCAGGGGTTACAACAGAACTAAGTACATGATCACAGTATTCGGTATCATATTTGTTTGAACAGTTCCAGTAGGAATGAAGTAGATTCTCCAAATTAAACTCCAGCTATTGTATTTTCTCATGTTCTGCTTCGTCTGAGACACCAAAGCACATTTCTTTGGAAACGGTAACTTCCTGTGTCTACAGCTGTTAGGAAAAAAACATTGCAGCACTTTCCAGTTCATTGTCTTTCGTATCCTTCAAGTGAATCGTTTTATCTTTATAAAGAAATTAGGAGGAAAAAAGTGAAGTTTTTATGTTTTTGTTCGTATTAAGTCCTAACTGCTAAAATAAGACTGTTTTATTTGATATTTGTGCTCTTAAATGTAAAATTATCTCAAGGAATGAAGTATAAAGTGGTACAAATTTGTGAAATATGGAGCACATGTATGTATTTACATTTGGATTAAAGTACATTTAGTTGATCTCACTTGACTTGAAGGTTCCAGTGAGTTTCATCTATAATTGAAATGATTTGAATACGAAGCCCTTTGTAGCTTTGTTTCCGGGATGAGAACGTCAGTCAGTCCACTCCTTTGTTTCATGTGAAACCATTTTCAGATGGCTCATGCTGAACTGTTACAGTATGACAACAGTGTACGTGTGTGTTTGGATGTTGGCCTTTAGCTCAAGCTGCTGTTGTGCCGTCAGCTGATTCCTGACTCAACTTACTCCACATTTTATAATCAGATACAGATGCTACTAAACTCCACCAGACCTTGTTTGAGTGTTTTAACTTTCAAAGTAAAAGTGGAAGTTTTGTTTTAAAGTGTCAGAGAGGAGATTTTAATGACCTCATCCAATGACTGAGAAGCTGTTGAAGTTATCGTCTGGATGGATCCTTGCTGAATGTGAGCAGTGGTCTCTGAAATACGACTCTGAGCCTTTTATCTTGGAACAACATCCAGTTCAAGTTTAATGACTCAGAACAGATGTAAAAAGTTTGCATGCAAAGGACAGAAAATGTACATGTCTCTCATCATCTTCACCCGTGATATAGCTTCACACACACACACACACACACACACACACACACACACACACACACACACACAGGTTTTTTATAAATAACACCATTCAGTCCTACAAAAATGAACCAGTCCCAGTTGATTGATGCTGAGAGAAGTTCAAAGTGCTCTTGCTTTGACGAACTGTTCCTTCGATGGTGTTGCTGTTTCCTCTGATCCCTCGTCCCCGCTCACAACGTTTTTTATGTTCCCCTCAGCGTCCATGACCACGGTGGTCCTCTTCATCTCCTCGTAGCGCGTCTGCCGCTCAGCGACGGCTACGCAGGCGGCGAGCACTTCATCCGACTCAAAGTCGTAGTCCTGCTTGAGCTCGGGAGCATCGAGGATCTGTTTCTCGGTCTCCTCTTCTTGCCGGATCTTCTCCTTGGTGGCTAAGTTCTGCTTCTGTAGCCTCCACGCCCAGGTCAGGTCCTCCTGCCACAGGCTGCGCTCTGATGGGCACAGGTGGATCGCAACCTGGAAGGACCTCAAAGCCTGTGGAGAAAAACGGGACATCAGCTTAAGACTTTTCAGGGTTTCCACTATTTTCTGCAACTTTAATCTCAAGTTTTTTGTCATTAATTTGAGGCTTTAACCTCAGAAAGTATCTGAGTCTGATTTTCATAAATTCACAGTATTATACTCAGGAAATATTAAAGTTTTTCACTGGTAAATTTGCAATTTAATTCAGATAACATTGGAGTTTATTACTTGTAAATGTTCTTGAGAATATTTGATCTTTTTCTTGTAGATTTTTAGCAACTATTTCATAATATTCACTTTTATTCCTTACAAATTTGTGGCTTTATTCTCAGGGAATATTCATGTTTTTTCCTGATAAATTTGTACATTTAACCTAAATATTTGTTATTTCCTTGTAAATGTGCAACTTATTCTTGTTAGTATTCAAATTATTTCTCATCTCTCATCTAATATTTTCTTTTCCAAAAATGTCACCGTCTTGTACGTCATAAAAAATGTCGAGATCTCACAGTTTGCACTCTTTTCTCTATTTCCAGGAATTTACTCACTCCCTTTGTGAAAAGAAGTTTATTACCTTTAAAAAAAATAAATACCTTGTTATTGGTTTCACTATAATTCTCAGAGATTAATGGTATGACAGTGCAGCTGATGAGCAGGCGGGTGCATCATCAGCAGCCCAGTGAACAACAGCCGAACATCCTCGGTGCTGTAATGCAGCAGATTGATGGTTTCATTATTTCAGCTGACTCTGCTGTTGCACATCGGTCGGAAAGTTATAGTCTCATTGACCAGAAATGAATTCAGGTCATTTATACGACCACGTGTTAGTCTGCAGAGCGGGCGCCTGTGCAACGGTGAAATAAATTCACAACTACAAGCTCTTACAGGAGGTGACTGATGAGCTCACTGATTAATTCCGACAAATGTCTGAAAGCAGTCGAGTTTAAATCCACCTGTGAAAACAGTTGAATAAAGACTTCCCTCTTCTCCTCTGCTGCTTTCATTCTGACAATGTTTTCACAGAAATAAGGGTCGTCAAACAAGTCCTGACACCTTCAAACCACAGCTGTTGGCGACTAAATTTGGCACATCTGTTGCCCCCTGATCTAAATACTGGAGCTTTAAACTGTAGCCTGAAAGTGTGGGGACAACTTAAACTGATGTGATCATCTACGCTGGTCATGGGGAGAAGTTTTTATGTTGTTAAAGCCGTGAACGTCAATAAAAACGCAGCAGAGTGGATGGAGCTTCGTCCATCACAAACACAGCTTGCAGAAGTCAAGTACAGGAAGTGGTTGGTGAGCGCGCCAGTCAACGCCAGCTAAAAATAAGATGCTGTTTTCTGAATGTTAGCTGTGTGCTAATGATGAAGACAGAGGAGAGATATTATCAACTTGTGTAATAATCTGATATTTTCCTGCACAGTAAATGCACCACTTTGCAGCTTGAAGTTTAATATGTGGAAGTCTGAGCTTGTAGTAATAATAATAATAATAATCTCCTAATGGGAATCTTACAGGTTGATGTTTAACATTCCCCACCTGAAACAACAACACCCTGCACTGTCAAACACTGTGACAGATCAGCTCTAATAGATTTCTGACAAATGGACCCGTCTGTGCTTAAAACAACACGTCAAGTTTCGTCTTGAATCGACCAGAGTCGCAACCAACTCTTTATTTCCAGAGTAATCCTTTAACCGAAGAAACGCCACCGCGGGCAAATTCATCCCATTCTTCCCAGGGAAGCGAGATGATAAATGGCGACAGAGCTGTCAAACTGTGACAGTTTCCAATATTTTTTAAAACCTCAAGAAAAGTGTCAAAATAATAAAAATAAATAACAAGAAGCTGTGTGTTGTTTAGTTTGGGTGTTTTCCAGTTTTCTGATGAGACAGAGGAGTGGAGATGAAAGAACAGACTCATGAAAGCGAAAATGTGGAATCACTGCATTCACATTTGCACAAACAAGCACTGGTGAAACATGTCGGTGCAGACAGAGCTTTAAAACTCGACCCAACAAGTCTCGCTAAAAATAGACTTTTTTTTTCTTTCCTTCCCAAGAGCTTCATTATAGGAGGAGGTGTGTCTATATTTGGTTTGGTTTGAGCTGGAGTAGCTTTCAACACTTCCCATTGTTGTTTATAGGAGCCGCAGGACAGGTCGCTCGCTCTGGGGCAAGTTGGAGCGACATTAGCTGAAGGGTGTTTTTTGAGTTCAGCTCTGTTTGCTCGCCTCTAAAAAAAAAAAATACAGAAGGCGAACGGTGTAACTGTGATCCGCAGGTTTTCTGCAGCCCCACAGGTCCCGGCGTGTTCTGGGGCAATTTAAGCAATCGTCCGATCCCGAGGCATCTGGGCGTGATTTCTGAAAGAGACGCTTGGTCTCAGGGAGGAGGGCAATCACAAAGAGTAGTAAACAGAAGTGAGCGGTGTGTCTTTGAGAACTTCCTGAGTCAACTGATCATTAACAGGCACCTACATAAACAGGAGGAGCTGATTGTAAACATACAAATGTTGTGATCATTCCAGTGATGTTATGCAACGCTGCTGAATGAATGTTGATGCTCATGTATAGACATTACCAACCATGGACTGTATGTAGGAGTGGATGAAGCACTCGGAGCTTAAAAATGAGGCTGATGCTGAGGTGCAATACTCCTGACGGCTGGCTCCAAGTCAGGGGTCATAGGAGTCCAAACCCACAGACTGTACAGAATAGACGTCACCGCCTGGTTTCTGGACTTTGGCATTTGAACATCGCCATGTTGCTTTTTGGTAAATGGAGTACATTAATATAGCACTTTCTCTACCTTAGCTCGGTCCCAAAGTGCTTTACAAGGCTCCTCATTCACACACACTCTCACACCAATGGCTACAGAGCTGCCATGCAAGGTGCTAACCACTATTGGGAGCAACTTAGGGTTCAGTGTCTTGCCCAAGGACACTTCAACATGTGGAGACTAGGAGGTGGGGATCGAACCCACAATCATAAGTGACCCTCTCTACCACCTGAGCCACAGACGCCCATAGAGCAGGAAGTGACCATATTTGGAAGGTGGGTCTGACCCTTGAACCCAAAGACACACTCATGTAAAGAAGACATGAGTTTTGCCGGCGTTATCCTGAGATTATTTGCACCCTGAACGACAACTTCCTGGGAAAAATCATCGATATTCAACATTTTTGCCTAATTCTTGTGATGACACATCTTTCCATGTCAGATCCCATAAACCATCAAAGAAAGCTTACTGGCTGTAAAATCTAAATGTAATATAAACACAAACATTAAATGATGTGGGAGGGTTTTGTTGAAGAGGGAAGTCACGAACCTTCGATCCAGATTTTTGGAAGTGAATCTTATAAAAAACAAAAACACGATGCTGCCAAACTGGTGAAAGGGTTAAACCTGGTCTCACCTGTCTATCCCCCTAACCACACCCCTAAATATTCCTCTTTGTGAAGCTTAATATCTCATGGCTACAAGCAAGCATTGCATTTGGCTGCTGCCCTGCATTCACTCCAGCATGCTGTATTTTTATGTGGGTGTACTGTCAGCTACACTCACCAGGTCCACCTCTCCCATGTTGAGCTGTGCTCGGCCCAGGGTCTGCCAGCCCTCCCACCACAACGGACGGAACTTGACGGCCATCTCTGCCGCCTTCACGGCAGGAAACACTTCGTTCAGACTGGTCAGTACCTGTGGATGACAACAAACGTCCACTCAGCACTAGTCGAGGTCAGAAAGTCCTCGGGGAACTTGAATCTGTCCGAGTAAATATTGTATAATATCAAAATAGGGTGATATGTTTTGATTGACTGTATATTATTTCAACGTGGACATCCTCGGGTCATTAGATTAATTTATTTAGATTCTCAAATGTAAATCACTGTTAGCTGCCTCCCTTAGAGAAGGTGAGTCATGCACCATTAGAACAAAGTGTCCAGTGTGGAAGAAGAGCCTGGTCATCACATCACATGATCTCTGTGTAATTCACTTACTCCTTCATTAATCTGTGCTCACATTTAACAACAGTGTTGAACTGAACTCATTAACCTCCTCAACCTCGTAGTGGCCTGTGCCTGATAACAACACACTGTCATCAGAATAACTGTTGGTCCTCGGTTTACTCTGATATTAACTCTGACGGGAGTAAAATTACCACTTATCCCCATTACCTTTAATAGGTCTATTTAAATTAAGTTTTTAACTGTATTATCTTTTTTTGCTTTATAGCACTTTGAGATTTTCATAAAATAAAGTGCATTACAAATAAAATTTCTAATTACCGTATTTTCTGGACTATAAGCCGCTACTTTTTTCCGACGCTTTGAACCCTGCGGCTTTAACACCGGTGTGGCTCAGTATCAGCGGCACGAAGCTCGTTAGCTTTTTACAAGCTAGCAAGCTCCGCGCCGCCGATACATTTAGCCTCATCACATCAGACCCGGTCAGAGTGGACCACATGAAACTGTTGGAATAAATTCAATAGCAGCTTATAGACAGGTGCGCTCAATAGTCCGGAAAATACGGTATTTATTAATACCACAAAAAAAAGAGACTCAAAGCGAACAAGTAGCATCTTCCTCTCTCATTAAAACTTTGACAAGAGATGCAAGGATACAAACACTGCACCCAGATCAGGTCTGGCATCTTGGTCGAAGCTTTATTACCCCGTTAATTACCTTATCTTGATCGTCAGGCCCATCCAGTGATAAAACACTAATACCCACAATGTTTCTGTCACAACACTGACAAACAGGACTGTAAACTTATCGATAACCAGCAGAATCCCCTGTGTTTAGGTTGAAATCACTGACACAGCGAGGATGATGTGGTGATGGTTTAACAAACAGGACCGATCCCAGACACTCGACCAGACGACTGCTGGATGCATTTGGCACAAACAGATTCAATTAAATAAGAAAATAGAAGCGATGATCGGAAGTGAGCGACGAGCGGCAGTGTAACCGCCGCCGTCATCAAAGGCCAGTAATGGGGATTTGATGAATGCCAGATTATTTTTAGTGTAACGATTGTGAATAACATCAACACCGGTAATGGACAATAATCAGAGAAATGCAGCAAACACGTGTCGTCAAACACTCTACAGCTGAATTCAAATATATCTGTGGCCTGTGTGTTTATGTCAAATCAAAACATTTTGTGGTGTTTCCCCAGGACGGGTCCTCTAATGATTTCCTTCTCAAATGTCCCACAATGGATGAAATCATATTAAACATACGATTTTCCATGAATGACCAGTGCTGCAAGGAGAGACCTTAATGTGGAAGTTGTAGAAATCTTTTTTCTGACTGTGTGACTACGCCCTCTGACTTTTCTTGGAAATGTAGGAACTGTTGGTTTTTGGTTTATTTCTTCTTAAAAAAAAGTATTTTTAAGAAGAAAAAAAGGAGAAGTGGTAACTGGAGGGGGGTGATGGGGGTGATGTCCACAAAGGTATCAACCCAAAGGAAGTGAAAGTGAAAAAGCAAAGAGTAAGGGGAAAAAAAGGAGATAAAACCTTTAAAAAGCACTGGAACCAACTTGAAGTTTTTCAGATGTGTCATCAAGTTCACTGATATCACCAATCAGTGTGAAATCAGACAACATGAGAGCGGAAAAGAGTGAGGCCATACTGACATCACTGTTTTTTTGTTTTTTATCTGATGGATCCACAGTCACACGCAGAGGTGTACAGGAGTGCACATCTATCATGCTGGTGGTCTTCTACACCAAAAGTATATGTTTGATCGCTGCAGAACAAGTTGGTTCAGTGTATGTTGACACAAATCTCCTGCAGTTACAAAGGTGCAGTGGTAAGGCTGGAAGAAAATGGATCCATCTTGACCAGACACTGATTACTAAATGAGTCTATTGGTTGTATCAGGCCAAATCTTCCTATTTAACCAGCAGATTTAAAAAAAACCTTAAAGTTAAGTAACTGTTGTACCTGCAAATTTGTCACAATAAAAGCAGCAAATTAAGGTTTCTTGTCCACTGAAGCATTTCAACATGTTAAACTACTTCTGCCAAGAAAGTTGTTTTCATCTACGTTGGTTTGTTTGTTTGTTTGTTTGTAACACTGGAAAAACTACCAAAGGGATCTGGATGATTTTTTTTTTTAACAGATGGAGTATTACACAAGGAACAAAGTACTAAAGTTTGGGTAAAATCAGAGGATGAGATCCTCTTGAAAGAAAAACCCAACATCCATATTGTTTAGAATTTGAACAAGACAGTGCTGCTGTTTCACCACCAGAGGGCAGCAGTGTTCAGTGTGTGGCATCAGTACAGCTGGATCCTGCCCTGGTGGAGGTTTGTGCTCTTTGCCTCATTTAAAGCCTCAAACATTCTCCTGAGAGTCAGAAGTGTCACTAAGAAATATTTTATTTATGTTAATAGAGACCAAAATATAATACATTTATGGTTGAATATAATATACAATGTACCTGTGACTTCATCTCATACAGTAGTGGATTGTCTGGTGTCAGCTGAATGGCCTCGTCCCACTTCTTAATGGCCTCCCAGTGCCTGAAGGAGAACAACACAGTGGTTTGAATGAGAGTGAACTATAACCCACTGGGAGCTGACCGTTTACTGTGTGTGATTAATTCTGCCAAACACCGTGAGCGTCACACACAGATATGGCACCCTACATCAACATGTCACCGTGTTGACTTTTTGCCGTGGTTGTGTGGAAAAAGCCATGCCAGAGCACAGCCAACACAAATAGTAAATCACATAAAAGCCGCGAAACTGGACACCCAGTTTCATGGTCCACGCCCTGAGATTTGATATAAGTTACACAACCTAACAAAACAGTGGATATCAGGACGGTATCTTCACTGATCACTTCTGAACAGACTTTTATGAAGCATGGCTGAGTCGTGCTTCAGTTGTTTCCCATAGTTCTCTGCACATGAGTTATGTTTTAGGATAACAAAGACTCCCAAATGCAGCTTGTTGATATTTGCCCTACTGGTTCGTAAAAGGACAATACGCTACGTCGACTTCTTGAAGCTCTAAAGCCACAAGCGAACCTGTCTACCTGTCGGACGGGATGACAGCAGTGAGTGTACACAGGCTGCAGCAGGTTAAATAAACAGAGGCAGGTATACTGAGCTGAATAGACATGTCACAAATCTAACTCTTCCCAGACCCTTTCTTATCCGAGCTGCCGCAGATCGTCTCCTTGCTCCTTTTCAGACATTCACAGTGAAACATAAACCAGATTTGCATAAATTTGAGCATAAGTCACTTGAGGCTTGGCTGCAGCTGTCACCACTCCACTCCACTGCTTTGCATAGATTTGTTTACCAGGATTCACAATTCTTTAGACCAGCAGATATTCACTTTATTTTGTTTTTTCAATCACGCTGAATCGACACATGTTCCTGCTCACTCCAGCAAAAAACACTCTCCTCAAGTCAATATTGACTTAACACCGGTTTCCTGACCAAGACAAAGACCGTGAGGTGAAATCCCGAGTTTGACAATATGTCTGTCATGTCCACAGGCTTTTACACTTTTATGGAGACGGATATCCTGGAAAAAAAAAAAGAAAGAATCAAAAGCAATTAAAAGTGCACAATGAGGCTGTTAACACTGATCATGAAACAGAAGTCAGAAAACAAGCTGCTGAGGAAATGGAAGTGGAGGCAATGTGGAAATCTGACCATGACATGAAGCAAAGAAAGCTGCAAATGCATATGAGGAAATGATGCAATGAGCAGTACACCACGTGAAGAGCTAAAAACCACTTGTTTACTCATTTCATAACCCTGTATATGTGTCAAATACAGGTTAGAAAGAGGGAGCAACAAAGAAAGCAACAACAACTACCGTATTTTCCGGACTATGAGCTGCTACTTTTTTCCGATGCTTTGAACCCTGCAGCTTAAACACTGGTGTTTCTCATGTATGGGCGGCACAAAGCTCGTTAGCTGTTTACAAGCTAGCAAGCTCCACGCCGCTGATACATTTAGCCTCGTCATGTCAGACCCGGTCAGAGTGGACCACATGAAACTGAATAAATTCAATAGCGGCTTATAGACAGGTGCGCTTATAGTCCAGAAAATACAGTAGAAGCTCACAGTCACTTGAATACTGTAAGTGCAAATTCATTTACAGACTGAAGACAGAGTGCACAAATCTGATATAAATTGGTTTTTCTGCAGCGTGTTTGATGCTGAACAAAGATTTTGCCAATTTGAATCCACCGCTGTCTGGATTAAAGGAGGATTTCTCAACAGCACTAAACCAGTAAACTGAAAAACCCCCCCCACAAAACTTCAGAAGATGTGAAACATTTCAAGTCGCTTTTGAAAGTGAAATTACATCCGGCGAGCTGAGTTTTTTAGTACAAAACAATCTGAGTCAGCATCACAGCAGCTGCGAGCCAGACAACTCAGAAAACTATGCAGAGTATTTGGATGATGATGATGTGACTTGCTGCCTCACAAAACTCCCACGCCTTCAAAAAAAAAAGGAGTACACTGTTGGTAAAGACATGAAAAGTGAAGCAATCCTACAAATACATGGCTGATTTTTTTTTTATATATATCAGTATTTTTTAAGATTTTCTTTTATAAATCCATTAGTTTTTGTGATTTTTTTTTTGATTGGATGACGTTGGGGTGTGTATAAAGGTGACGTGAGAACTGTCAGGTGACAACTGTACAAAGACAATGGGTGTTTTATTTTTAGTTTCCTTTCATTAATCCAGTTTATGAATAGATGTGTGACTCAGCTCATTTATGCACATGCAACAATGACAGGAGAGTCTGTCATACGTCTGAAGATTACACTGCATGAGAGCAATAACTGTGTCTGAGGAAAGTTTATATTTAATACTTCCACCACCAGATTCAGCTACATATTGGTTGTGGTTGGTAAAACCTTGTGTACCTGATAGATTTATATAAAACATATGTTGACATGAAAGTAGAAATGTATAAGAAAAAAACCCAGTGTTACATAAATTCATTACCTTGTGCACACGCTGTGACTCAACAGGAGGCTCAGATCACAAACAAGAGGATCAAGAGGTTCTCAGTTACCTTTGTAACGACAGACTGACATCATAACATCAGAGGTCAATGTCGTTACAGGAGAAAAAAAACGCCGGCTGAAATGCTCGACCAGACACCATGTCAAACCTCCAATCGGCCATTATGGAGCAGCAAGACATCATTTCCCCAACAAAATCCACTTTCTTCTCGCAAATACAATTACAGGCAGTCACTGAGGGCAACAGTATTACATCTCC
>OOFC01048816.1:37449-88863 GCA_900323345.1 Pseudochromis fuscus
TGTTATTTGGCTTAAAAGGTCAATCATCATAAAAGAATTTGAAGACAATAACTTTTCTTTAGTACCATCTGTGTCTATTAAAGAAAACAGTAAGTTAACTGCCAGTATCACACAAATGATGCAGTGCTGGACATTTATTTCAAACACAAAGGCAGAAAAAAAAAATCATCTCATGCTTACCATTATTCAGTGTAACAATAACTCAAGAGTACGAGTTTATTTAAGAGGTGGACTGTTGTGTGGATTTGTGGTTTTTATAAATCACTTTTTGTTTGAAAAGCTTTTACACAGCTGCTTCATGTTTTTAATTTACTCTGATATTGAATATATACATAGTCAGGCAAGTTTCTCCCACAGATTGAACTTGAATTGTAGTTGTTTTTTTTATTTTAACTGACTGATCTCATCCTGAGGAGAACAAAAGCTCTTTGGCTTTTGAAATGCAAATCTGTACCAGACCATGTGACTACAGACGCTAAATCTAACCTTGGCGTTCACAGTTTAACCATTAAATCACATTCAGGGAAAACCTTAAGCTCAGATGGCTCTTTGAGGTGTGTGTTACTGAAATCCAGCATTGAAGACATTAAATATCTTCAGTTGGTTGTAGCCAGTTGTAATATATTAGCTCTTTTAAATGAGCCTGTGTACTCTGTGCAATGGCGCCCTCTTCTGGAGAATCACTAATGGCACATGTTTCTTGTTATTGGGGAAGTTGAGCTCCTTTAAACAATAATAAATAGATATCATTTAAAAAAAAGGCTGGAAATTAGAGTGAAAGGAGAGAAAGATGTTGCAGTTGATGGTTTTCTGGCTACAGTAATAACTTGAAATTTAGCTCCAGCTGTCCGATATATCAATCCACATTAAAATCCATCAGTACACAGACAGTTAAAAAAAGATTAAAGTTGTAATCCTACTTGCTTTAAACCTGGCACACAGTGTGGAACATGTCTTCCAAAAGATAAAAGCGTATGTATAAGGCTTTTTTTGTTTGCCGCTGGTTGTTTTTGTCAAGGTAACAGCTGAGCAAATAGTGGATTACCAACACTGGACTCCACACACAATGTTGACTTATTATATTCATCGTTTTACAAGCAGTTTAATACAGCTGTCATAAATCTGACCTAATAATGGATGTATCTAAATGGCATGTGTGCAGAAAGCTCACTCACCTGCCTCGCTCAGCCAGCAGCGCACCCTCATCCTTCAGCCTCTGGCTCTTTGCAGCACAGTCTTCCAGCAGGATCTCCCGCCGCCGTTTGATGGCGTCCAACCAGTCCACCTCATCCTCATCCTGACTCCGTCCCTGATCATCTTCAGCTTTCTCAGCCTCTGCCTCAAACCGCTGCA
Organism: Pseudochromis fuscus; assembly: GCA_900323345.1. Taxonomy (NCBI): domain Eukaryota; kingdom Metazoa; phylum Chordata; class Actinopteri; family Pseudochromidae; genus Pseudochromis; species Pseudochromis fuscus. Next base: position 38,803 of record OOFC01048816.1, read on the forward strand.
CCACTGACTTGGACACCTTCTCACCAGCTTTCCTCTTCCACCCAAATGAAGCCATCCTGTAAGAAAACAAGGTCACCAGACATATACAACAAAATCTCCACACCAACTGCAAATAGTATTTGTGCATTCAAAACAAAAGAATTAATTAACCAAAAAGACTTTGCACATTGGGTATTTATTTCTGTTTTTTATTGATGTTTTCAGCATATTCAATTCTTATTTTATTGAGTTTATTTTTTACTGTACATATTCTATATTTCATATATTTCTTACTTATTACCTCTGTGCCTTAATGTTGGTTATCTTGAGGGGTTGTTTTTGTTTGTGTTGCTGCTGCTGTAAAAAAAAAAACCTAACTTCCTGCAGGGGTCAATAATCAATCAATCACTCAATCAAATATATAGTTCAAGTTCCGAGACTTTTGTTTTGAAATATCCAAAAATGGCTATTCTAGCATAATGTTGCTATCACACACTCTCGTACCCGAGAGTTTTGATGACTGTCAGCGCAGCCACAACACTTAAGTGGATCTTCTATATAAGAATATAACTTGGTAGTTTTTTTTTGCCACCTACAACACTGAAGTTCAGTAGTAAACATAAACAACTCCGTCACATCCAGGCCAGCTAACGTTAGCTTTGGTAACTAAGCTAACTCTCGCACCAAAGTTTTGACACCTCAGTGCGTTTGCTTACGCAACCCTTCACTTGATTTTAAGATAGATTACAATGCATTTTGCCACATTAAGACAGTAAAAAGACAGTATACGCACACACGTCTACAGCTTTCCGTGACCTACGATGGACAGACTGATGGAAGCTAATAGTTAGCATTTGGTGACCCCTCGTGGCGCGTTCAGGTACGTCGTTTAAACCAATTAAAGCATCCACAGGTTCGCATAGTAACGATGTTTTCTACATGGTGAAACCAAATTATGAAACCAAATTATGACTGAAAGGCTTAAAATGCACCGCTGCAGTTTTAAATATAAACACGAAATCCAAAATCAATAGTTATACAGCCCATTCTGTTCACTTCAAAGAGAAACACATTGTTTGTATTTTGTTTCTCTAGGTAAACTGTCAAAAATATCTAAGCAGTTAATCTGCTGAGAATATAAAGTTAATATGAGATGAAAATCAGGCCAGTAATACAGCAAATTAACCAGGAATTGGACGCCTGTTAGTACAGTATGGGATGTTTTTTGTAATTCCCATTCTGCCGACAACCCGTGAATGCAGCATTAACCCGGAAGCTTTTAGCATGTTTACATCGCGGCTTAAAGAAACATGAACGATATTCCAGTTGAGCATAAGGTCAGAAAAAAATGGATATATGACGTATTTAAACTAAAATTACTATTGCTTTCCATTACAGCAATGTCATATTGCAAAGAAACAACCATACCCTTTCCTCCGATAATCCTCGATTAATTTACAAGTAAAAAAAAAAAAGTTTCCTTACCATTGTTTGTTGCATGACTGATGTGTCATGAAGCTCAAGTTTCCTCAAATACCATAAACACACAAACAGATCTATATGCAATTTAGCTGTTTATTAGGCAGTTGTGTATACAAATGATTCAACACTGTCCGTTTCAAATTTACACTGGTCAATCTGGTAGGGTCCCCTTACACATCAAGCAAAAATAGAACAATATTTCTTTGAAGCAGTTCAAACAGATACTGAATTGAACAGTCAACGAGGAAACTACTCCATAAGCCCACGTTTTCCCACACATTCATCTTTCCTACAAAACCCATCATGTAAACTATGACAAGTTTTTGTAATCAGAACTTGCAACTGCCCTTTAAAACTACAACTGTTTAGTTTTACAATATCTTTCCCAGACCATAGTGCGTGTGTCTTTCACTATGATCACTATATATCATTAACTTTAGTTTAAAACTGAGACATAACGGTCAAATATTAACTAAATATTTCAGTCTGAACCTACCCTGCAGGGCAGCAATAGAGACAAGGTGATCACAATTATTGTCACTCGTAGCAATTTTTTGTTAAATTATATTCTCTGAAATGTAAACTGTTTAAAAATCTGAAATACCTCATTTGTATAAAGCTGTTGAGAGCTAAACAGTGGAAACCCAGACTTCAACCTATCACAGTTCTTTGTAAAAAATAAAATCAAACTTGCAAGCGTCTGATTTTACAATGAGAACATGCAGAGTTCTTTGAATCTGGTTTAACTGACTGAAAATGACAAAATGAGAAACCAATTTACCTTTAAAGTTTGCTTTGGTTTTCCTATAGCAATTATTAACAGTTACTGATGTTAACAATAGTTTGGCAACAACATATTGAGGTGTTTATTTCCACATTTTGCAGCAGAGATTTGTTTTTTTCAGTTTTTTGTTTTGCAATGCCAAAACACACAAATAACCATGACTTTTTCAGTAATTGTGAATAAACACTGTTGCTATCATTTGTGAACTTTAACCCTTAAAATTGCAAAAGGTGCCAATAATTCTGACCAAAACTGAATTCCAACTTTTACTGACATAAAAACAGATAAACAGTACTGATAATGATAAGGCAGCCAAACAGACACCACTTAAAACTTTAAGACCGTGGACAAGAAATGGAGTGAGACACATCATACTTACAATTAAAGACATTACCAGGACTTTGTGAGCTTGCAAGTGTAATGTTCTGTCTGAGATTTTGGTATCAAATATAAATCAGCCCCACATTTTAAGATCATGACGCTTGTATGTTTTCTGTTTTTTTTTTTTTCTGTCATCAGAATTGCAATCTACCCAACAGGGCTTTGTAAATCCAAGCTCACAAGTCTGTTTCAGGTTTAAACAAAAATAAACCTTTGTTTAGGGGAATGTGTGGGCATTAAAACATAAACATGTCAAAAAAAATTAAAGACAAAATTTTGGATGTATTCGCCTGCCAACAGACACTGTCCATGCACTGCATGTAACTGCTACTACTCACTTTCAAACTCAGCCCTGAGGCCTGTACACGTGATGGATTGGCATTTACGAATTGAATGTAGGCAAACGGCATTTCAGTCAGTAATCATACTTAAATCCTATTCATTAATCTGAAAAAAAAAAGAAAAAAAAAACAAGAAAGAGAAAATAAAAAAAGTCAAAATCAACTTGTCATTTTAATACATGACACTGAAAATGATATAGTTCTAGATTTTGACCGTCATGGCAAAAAAATACCTCTTAAATGGTAAAAGCAGGCTATAATTATCCAGAAAGTCAACAATCAAGTATCAATATAATTGTGATTGAAGAAAAACAAAACTGTGATATTGATTTTTTTAAAAACCAGACAGTAAAAAAAGGAAAATATATACCATCCAGCAATAGATCTTAATGAATGAAAGAAAGAAAAATAAACAGTTCAATTTCTATTAGAACCAACACTCCATCCACTTTAACGCACTGATAAATATATTCACGTCTTTATATATAAAAATGTAGGGGACAGACAAATTCAAACAAATTTTTACAACAAGGACAAAACCATGTAATTTAGTCTTTGACAACTCAGATTGACAAAACAGAAATCTGATGACGCATTCTTTTTGTCCCTGACACAAGACAGAAATACAGGGGTCGCTGCACTTCTTCAGAGTCCAATGAATGTAATGGGCATGACCACCCTAGTTATATAGCCAGTGCAGCGCCCCGATACATCTGCACCACTTCTCTGATCCCCCACCGAGAGAAAACAACAAGAGCAGCAGGAAATAAACGAGACTTGTGCAAAAGTGCTTCCTGCATCCTATGTCTGCCACCCCCAGAATTCCCCGACCTCAACGTGTGGCTTCCTTCTCTGCAGGCAAAAAACGTGATCTTGTTCTCTGTACTGGAAAGCAGTGCTCACTGGCTACAGTACAAACAATTCAGTGTAATCACTTGCGCATATATACGTATATTTGGGATGTGGACATTTGCTATTAAATTGATCAGGAAATTGTAAAACCCCCTCCTAAATGTTGTTCTGTCCTAGCTAATTGAGTAGCTTGTCATTTGTCTTTCCCTGTATCCCCCTTTTACATCCCAGGTCAGGTCAGCTCAGTATACATCCCTTCAGCTTAGGGAACGCCAACCTGCATCAGTGCCATGGAACAATCACTTCATCCTCAGCCCGGATGAACTGAGCCATGAATCGGTTGCATGCTTATTGCTATAAAGACACTCGGAGAGGAAAAAAGGCAAGCGATTGTTTTGCAAGCTATCGTGCAAGTAGTTTAATAAGATTCGCGCACATCTCAAAGAACTCGATGGTGTGGCTTCCCGGTCGGGGGACAGACGGGTTGTCGGCGCCTCCCGTTGAGTCGATGGATGAGGTCAACGACGAAGCTAACGAGCCTTCTGCAGCCTTGGTGGGGTGCACAGTGCTAGATGCAGCGGGGACGTCCGCCCCGTCCACATCGTTCTTAATAGTGGTGCGGTAGTTGCCCACTGACCCAGAGCGGAGAGGGGTAGCAGTTCCAGATTTTGTCTCCATCATATCATCTGAGCAACACAAGACAAGAGATTGTTTTCTAAAATATTTACACACAGAAAAGTGCTAATTTAAATTCAAGACTGACGGCTATAATCAGGGTATCCCAAAGTATTAAAAAGTCTTATAAAGTATTTAATTTAATGGATTATCTTAGTGCCCTCAAAAGGCTTAAAAAGTATTAACTTTTTTCTTTCCTGCTGCAGACATTAGTTATAAAATGTTTAATGGTGTGCCAGCTGTCAGAGTTCTGGGTGGAGGAGCCTGCAGGATCAAACCTGTAGCAAACACTACTGCAACCAGGTCATGTAGAATGATTCATGTAAGATTTATTTATAGATGGGAAGCACCGATAATGGTGCAATATAAATTCACGCACCTAATTATATAATATAAAACTGTAATCCTGGAAGATGTGAGCATGAAAAGAGCATTAATCTCATCTACACAGCTTTAGAAAGTTCCCAAGGTCCTAAACTTCTCAACAATCGGCATCAGATATTCGAGTAGTCAGCTTGTACTTTTAATGTGAAGCTCTGTCGACCTTCGACTCCTAAAGGTTTACAGTTCCACCTTCAGCTAAACATAAACATCATGTCTGACCCGGCTGTGGCCTAAAGTCAAATTCTAACCTGATACCCTTTGCACAGCATGCCTGCCCTACAACAAAGGCCCATAACAACACAGCTATCTCAGATTTTCCTTTGAGGCACCGCAAAGCACCTACGCAGGCTTCCCAGGCGCTCAACCCCGAGTCAATCATTGATGAAGGTCTACAGTGAGGCCACATGCTACCACACAAAATCCAGACAAACACGATAAAGGAAGCTGATATCAGGGCTGACCACTCTACAGGTTATAAACTTTGTAATACTAGAAAGTAATCTCTTCATCTATCTGACTCTCCCCACACACTTTCATTATAAAGTTCTTAACGTCTATAGTTGTTTTACCATGTGGGTCTACAGAAGAGTGTAGGGAAATCTTACCGTCTATGCTACGGAAGTCAAGGAGGTAGGTTCTACTGTCCACCTGGTAGAGTTGAAGGCTCATCTTGGTTTGCATCCCGGTGATAGGATTCTTCCGTCTCACACGTAGATAATATGGATTCACAACCTGAAGCGGTTATGAACGGGGGACAAAATAATAAGGGGATACATGATTAATTGCTGTTCAAATATAATAAGTTACAAAGTACCATCTCTTCTTTTCTACTGTTCCTTCTCCTTACCTTCCACTCATAATCTAGCTGTTTCATGGCACGACACACTTCCGACATGATATCGTTGGGTCTACTCTGACTGCGGATACCCAGGTGCCACTTGGCCCTCCTCACACCTTGGTGCTTGGACTTCTGTGGGTTCAGTTCATCCAGTGTGTGGCGAGGCCTGGGCGGAGTCTCCGCCACCAGAAAGGGTACCCGCTCGGGGTGGGGCTTAATAATGCCGGAGACAGCCGCACCGGACGAAGTCAAGTGCTGGTCGTCTAGAAAAGAGTCGGGGGGGCTGGACGCCAGGTAGAAATCCTTGGCTTCACTCATGATGCGTCGATTGTCAATGATGAGATGGTAGGCGACCGCCAATGGATCCTGATGGTTGCGACTGTATATGCAGGCCAGGACCTCCTCCTCTGTGCACTCGAACTTCTCGCAAACCTCCTTCAAGGCCTCATCGTCAATCATGTTGTTGCTGTAGGAGGGGTCCTCAGGGAACAAGTACTTGGGCAAGTCTTGTTTGAACCAGTCATCCTCTCTGTGAAGAGGAATTATTTTAGTGAAGCAAACCACAGACCATGAATGCAACAGTGCCAACAGGACACTCGCCACAATCTAGACAAGAAAGACTACCGTATTGTCCAGACTATTGAGCACACCTGTCTATAAGCCGCTATTGAATTTATTTGAACAGTTTCATGTGGTCCACTCTGACCGGGTCTGATGTGACGACGCTAAATGTATCGGCGGCACGGAGCTTGCTAGATTATAAAAAGCCAACGAGCTTCGTGCCGTCAATACATGAGAAACACCGGTGTTTAAGTTCAAAGCGTCGCAAAAAAAGTAGCGGCTTATAGTCCGGAAAATACGGTAGTTGGGTTGTTGGATGATTTCCTCTGGCTTACCGGATCTCTTTGATGGTGGCTCTTTTCATTGGGTCCACCTGCAGCATGTGTTTAAGGAGGCTTATTACCGAAGGGTTGAGATACTGCGGCGTGAAAAAGATCCCATCACAGATCTTCTTAAAGAGTGTTGGCACGTGATCGTCGTCGAAGGGGAGTGTCCCGCACAACAAGGCATAGAGAATGACCCCGCTACTCCAAATATCCACCTCCGGACCAGCATATAACCTGAGGGCGAGTAAAAAGAGAAACAATCATGAAAGCAATGTTTCACTTGGTTTTTTCTATTTCTTATACAATCATGATTGCAGGAAAACAAAAAACCTTACCTTCCTGAGATGACCTCAGGAGCAGCATAGTTTGGAGAACCACAACTTGTTCTCAGGAACTCTCCATCTGACATCATGTTTGACAAACCTGCACAACATTTTACCCCGTTATACAGCACACATGTGAATTTCAAATGCAAAGAAGTGCACCTATGGCACAAAAACATGAAATTACTGGGCTGGGGTGTTGTAGTGATTCCTACTTTGGTTTCAAATTAAACTGGAAGTTCCTTACTTACTAGGTATTTGCTTGATACACATCATGTCTCAAAAACTTTGAATTATTTAGATATCTTTAGGATGAGTACTCCACCTCATCCTAATGCGGGTACACACTATGTCGTGCTGGTAAAGAGGGAATGTTGTAGTGTGTGTTAGCTTAATTATAAAGTAGAATTATTATTATTAACATTCTACACAATGTCTTCTTTATTCAAGCTTCTGCAGTCACCTCGGCTCAAGTTCAGCCTCCCAGCAAGGAGAACATGGTTTTTTTTTTTTGGTCCTGGTAGTAAAAGTAGAAATGAGTCACGGAGAAAAAACACAGAGCAAAATCCCAATACATTCACTCAGGATTAAAATAATTTGGAAGAAGCAGGCTAAGGTGGCCTGGCTTAAGATAAGAGATGAGAGCAGTCAGCACTTTGCCTGAGGTGAAAGTCTGAGTCTGGAAACACGTTTTCCATGTGTGCTTAGCAAGATTAGCAACTTTTCTTGTAAGTTACATTTACTCTGAGTGATAAATACTTACCGAAGTCTGCAATCTTGGCATTCATGTGTGCATCAAGCAGCACATTTTCTGGCTTGAGGTCTCGATGTACCACCATGTGCCTGTGGCAGTAGTCTACCGCTGAAATAATCTGCTGGAACAGTCGACGACTCTCCTTCTCATCCAACTGTCAAAGGCAGAAATGATCCATTAGGTGTGATCTCTCAGTGACTCAGTTAGCACATCACTGCTGACTAAGCAGCACATCAATGTTTTTGAAATCTTTTCCAGCCACTGTTGATTTGTGTTTGCACAGTTCAAAGATTACTGCATCTCCACCACAGGCTGACAATTACAACAAGCACATGATGCTCTTCTGTGCTCTGGATATCTCACTAATAATAAAATATACATCTGAAGAGATGGGAAGAAAAACTGTAAATCTGTGTATTACCTTTCCATTTTTGCAGATGTAGTCGAAGAGCTCTCCTCCTGAGACGTACTCCATCACCATGAAGATATCTGTAGGGGTGCTAATAACCTGATACCTACAGTAATGAACAAAGTCAAAATCACGCAGGTTACCCACAGTCAGAAGATATAAAACAATCTCAAACAACCCATTGTGACCCATATCATCCACTATATAATGCACTTTATGAACCCAGGTTTCATTACATCATTTCAGGCGTAACCTCCATCTCCCATGCCTTCACATACTGTGTAATAGCACATAAACGCTAATTTATGAATGACGGTCAGTACCATAAAATTTCCATTACTAACGGCAGTAGCTGTTCACTGAAGCAAGGCAGTGTCCAACCAGTCTTAACCAGTTTTATTAAAAATCATGTTTAAAAATAAGTGAAGTACCTACAATATCTATCTGCATTCACAACTTAATTTCATGCTTCACAGATGGGAGCTAATACTTGTGGCATGTAAATACAGCAGTGCATGGAAAGGAGTTGGGGTCAAGTATGGCTCATCGACTCAGTGGACGGATACACACATCCCAGCTAAAATGACAAAGGATCATCTCTGGTAGCTGCGCTGGAGCTGAAACACAACACAGCCGGACTGTGGACACAGGTGCACAGAGTCGGTGAGCAGGCACGTTAAGAATGGAGGGTTTTGTAATGTTGTAAGAACGAGCAGCTGGAAAAGGGATTGCAAACTGTCTCGCTTTAAATTTAGGAGCAGAAATCCAATCATCCACAGTCGTGTAGATCACAAATTGGCACAAGACAAAACAAAAAAATTAAACTACAATTGCATTTGCTTTGATTGTTTGTATGAGCTGGACCAAACAATCCCCAGGTATGAACGCACCCTCGCCTGGTGGGCTTAATTTAAATACTGTATTTTCCGGACTATTGAGTGCACCTGTCTATGAGCCGCTATTGAATTTATTCAAACAGTTTCATGTGGTCCACTCTGACCGGGTCTGATGTGACGAGGCTAAATGTACCGGCGGCACGGAGCTTGCTAGTTTGTAAAAAGCTAACGAGCTTCATGCTGCCGATACATGAGAAACACCGGTGTTTAAGTTCAAAGTGTCGGAAAAAATAGCGGCTTATAATCAGGAAAATACGGTATTTAATACTGCAACAGCTGTGAAAATCAGCCAAAATGGCAGCTGAAAAAGTTTTTAAAAGTTTTGATAAACATTAGTAATGTAATAACAAAGTAACAAGGGTTAAAAAAAAAAATAGTGGTACAGTCCACAGGAATAATGTGTCTCAATGTTCACCCAAGTTTCATCAGATGTGACAGATGTTGTAACTGTGCAACTGATGTGTCACTTTAGCAAATATCCTGTAGAATAAATAAACCAGTGTTACGTTATATTGCTGTTTTTGTTATTGTTCAGACTAGACGGTCAGTGCACTTTGCCCCAGTGGATTGTCCCTCCTGTCAAAGATGGGATCTTTGTCTTACACACACTCATACAAGTTTACATTCTTGTGCATGCATGACATAAAACTGGTATTTCTGGCAGTTAGCCACACCTCCTGGTCAGTTTAATGACCCTGTTACTGTGGCCTTTGGACATTCACATACCAGACAGTCCTAACAATATTTTCTAGATTGTTGCCTTTTTCAGCAACAGTGTAACGGTGGTAGTCATCTTCACTGCATGATGCACCTCTGTGAGAAAGCCACAGCAGCAAACTGAGACGACCCGATTAGTGCCACAGTCGGCTGAGACAATGAGTCGTTCAAAATGTCACTGTCACTTATCTGCTCGGCCACATGCAGATGTTGTCAGCAACGCCACAAACAATTTAAAAACAGCACAGATAACACGTTTGTTTTGACAAAAAATAAAGAGATAAGACTGTTTCTTCTAAAACACAACTGCACCAGAAAGCCTTATGATTACATAATGAATGCATATTTAGTGATCACTGAATTTAAGAAGAGGTCACACAGCAAAGCATGCCAAAGACAATGATAATGCACTTCTGCACACGAAAAGGAAAAGCTAACAGATGGGATTAGCAGAACTGGAAACACTGCACAACGAGCGGAGGACGGACGGGAGACGAGACTGGGTCAGACAGATGTCAGGCATGATGGATGTATTCTAAAACACACAATTATAAGTTGGAAATAGCTCAGTGTGTGGCATTAATGTGGCGGCAGGGAGATTATGGAACAGTGAGCAGGGTGTAATCTAGGACTTACAGTTTAATTATGTGAGGATGCCTGAAAAGCTTGAGGTTCTGGATCTCCCGGCGAATCTTTCCCACCACGTCCAGACTCCGGATCTTCTGTCTGTTCAAGATCTTCACTGCCACTTGGTGCTTGGTAAGCTCATGTTGGCCCACTGCAGAATAAAGACCATGAGAGATAAGATAAGATAAGATATTCTTTTTAATAATCCCCAGAGGGGAAATTCAGTAAGGGCAGGAGTAATACAGTTTACAAACTATGAAAAACACCACAACAAAAACGAAAATGTTACAGAATGATGCAACAATGCTGTTACAACCAGTAGAGATGGATCATGTGGTAAACTTCTTAGCAAAGCGTCACTTCCAACAATAGTATTTCTTTAGATTCATGCTGTCTACTTGATGAAAGGACGGCCTATATTCACAGTCCATTTGGCTCATTACCTCCACCAGATCCAATGGGAACTATCTGGCTCTTTAGAGTCCTTAAATCTGTCTCTTACTTGGTACTAGTGAGACAATAAACCGGGGGGGTTACTGCAGTTTTTAGCTGAAATCAGCCACCTCCTGCATCTGAAAGAAAAGCTGAGAGAACCAAACTAATAAAGTTGAAATGACAAATAAGCTAAAACTTTCTACTGAAGCTACAGTGGTGCTCAAATGTTAACTCTGTCTGTCACTCAGAGCAACCCCTTTCATAAACAAGTAGTCCTCAGGTGCGACAGGGAGACCTGCCATCTACAGAAGTTTTCCGATGACTCTTCAGTTTGTGGATGCATCAAGAGAGACTTCGAGAGATCCAGGTCCCACACTATTCCTTTTAATGGGGGAAAGACAGTAAAGATAGCTGGATAGTGGAGACAGTGGAGTACAAATAGCTAGAAGTCCACCTGGACAAATAACTGGACTGGGGCAGAAACTGTGCAAAGGCTTTCTACAAGAAGGGTCAGCGTAAGCTCTTTTTAATGCTGAGGTTACGGCCCTTGAAAGTATATGACACCACCGTGCTGCGGATGTTTATGAGTCGGTGGTGGCCAGTGTCCTTTTCTACACTGTGGCCTGCCCGCACAAAAAGCCAGAGAGCGGACGACAGACTTATTCAGAAGGCCGACTCAGTCATAAGGGTTGATCTGGACGATCTGCATGCAGTCGCAGAGAGAGGAGGATGTTGTCAAAACTCCTCTCCATTAGTGTTGTGGTTAGCTAGAGTTCAGCCGGGGACTCATAATGACTGAATGCTCCAGTGGCCATCACAGGAGGTCCCTAACTTCCTGTGGCCATCTATTTAAACAAGTCCTCCTCATTCTGTTGAAATTGTGCAATTTTCCAACTTGTACAATCTTGTGCAACCAATGCAAAGCAATTTCCCTGTTGATATGAATATAGTTATTCTGATTCTTATTCAGAAATGCCCATCATTGATATATTTTGAAAGCTTTAAGACTGAGGGTATGCAAACAAAACATTAAACTTTGAGTTACTGAGATATTGCTAAGATATCTACCCCAAATTAAAAATCCACTATTACCTATATCCTCTGTTGAACCTTAGGATGTGGTTTAGCCAAGTCATTTTCTGAACGAGCTGCTTCCAGCCAGAAAGGTTTTAGAGAGTTATATAAAAGCAAAAACAGAATCCTTTAGTTGAAGGGAAAGCAACCATAACTGATGCTCCCTGGATTTCACAGCATAGCAACAGCGGCAGCCAGGACAAAGTAAGCAAACATTACTGAATCATACCAGAGCAAATCTTCCACACAAAGAAAAAAAAGACCCAACTATGACAAATTGATGGTGGAAAGACAGCACATTTACACATGCAGACAACTAAACAGCTACTTTTGATTTTTACCAGTTGTGTCTGTAGTAAACTTTTTAAATCTTCAGTAATCAGAACCACCATAATCACAGACCAACAACTTCAATCCTTTTTCTTTCTACAATAACAAAGTGTTAAGAGATGGCTCACTGGGAATTAACTGACTGTAAACACAACCAGTGTTTGATTCACTTTCAGGAAACAAAAAGACACTACAAGGCAAAATAAAGTAAAGCAAATAAAGCAGCTTCCATGGAATCCAATGGGTATTTTAGGCCAATACGTGTTGACACAAGTTCAAACTGTATATTGACATAGGTTACCAACTGTACCGCCCTCTGGACTGACAACACTGGGTGTACATTTGTCTGGGGTTTACTCAAATCCCTCCCCATACATACAATCTTTTTAAACCATAAGGCTCATGAGGAGGGCTGGCGAGACTATAGAAGTTTCTAATATTACGCTTCAATTCGGGAAAGAATAAAAACAACAATGGCTCTTGCTAAAACCTGGTTATAACCAGGTAGCAAGCTAGTGCGAACACCAGTGAAGAAGCTTCACTTCCCGGTATCAGTTTTGACTTGTGGCTCTTTGGCTAGCTTACAGCGCGGCTGAAGCTGGCACATATTAAGAAAAGGCGAATATTATAAAACTTGAATCGTGTTGTAGTTTGTATTTTTGTCACACACAAGTTGCAGCAGGTCAACAACAACAAGTGTGTTACCTTCCGGGCGATGCGACAAGTTAGCTAGGATAGCAAGCTAAATTAGCGGCTAAGCTATAAAAAAATAAGCTACCACCGTCTTTCCGTTGGAAGGATGCACAAAGCAGACAAGTCGGATAATTACCTTTAACCTTTCCAAACGTCCCCACTCCGAGTGTGTCTCCGAGAATGTAGTGTCCGATTTTAACTCTTCCTTCATGTTTCGGTTTTTCCGTCGCCATCTTCCCGCAGTGGCCTTGCTGCGGGGTGAGCTAGCTGCGGGCAGAGATGGACCGAACTCCGCTGTGTGCGTCTCCGCTCCGCACGGAGGGTGGGAGGCGCCCCGGCTCCTGCGTGATTGGTCAGAACTGTACGTGACGTCACGTGTTGCCTTCCCATGTTCCCAGTAAACTCGGAAAACACAGCTCCACTGCCAACTTGTTGAGAATTAAAGTTTTTCTCTTTGGTTTTGGTAGATTTCTGAACTCTTCATTTGCAGTACAGTAAGAGAGCAGTACAAACAACACCACAGAATTCACTGCGTGCAAAGAAATCCTGTAACCTACACAGAATTCTTTGCTTATCTCTCAAAAGTAAATATTTATGTCAATGAACATGCCAGTGTCAGCACAATGACTGGTCTCTGTGCCGCTGGTTATGGTCAAAATGGTAAATGAAGTTGTCAGTGTAATAGTGAACTCTGGAAGGATTTTCTACTGTACACTGTGGCTAAGGTTTTCATAACAAACAGCTGTACTTTTTAGTTACATGTTGCTGTACGTGGGAGACAGGATTCATATTTAGGCTTGTGCTGTTTTACTGTAATTTGCTGGAAAGGTATGTCACAGTGACACCGTTGTTGGACTGCAAACCATGAAGGAAAAATATGTAAACACAGGAAACACACATTCTCAAGGCTTGCCGGTCGAAGATTCTTGAGATACATCTTTGAGCTTATTTATAGAACCGGTCATTGATTGATTGATGTAACATTTCAAATGTTGTTGTGTTCAATAGTGCAAATCAGGATCCACCAAGAGCAAATCTGCAACTTGGGGCACATTTACAAAAAAATACCTCACAGGAATGTATGGAAAATATTCTTGACATTATAATAACTGGTTCAACCAATTTGCATGTAATGACTTATGCAATGAACTAATGCCTAATGCTTTCAGGGGTAGGTCTATTCAACAAAGAACAGTACAGTACAGTTTATTACCATGATATAAGCAGCTGATGATGTGGGAAGTAGTAAAAATTGTACATAATCATGTGAATGAGAAATTGCTTTTGAGATGAACGAAGATGATGTGGAAGTGTAATTAATAATTTATATTTATATCAGAGAAAATGATCGAGAAAACATCCAAACTCCAAACAAATTTGTGCTGGAAAAACTTTGGATATATGAGTGTTTTGGAATCAAGGTCACGTGCATTAAGTTTACATGAGTTAATTAATGAGAAACAGGAATGAAGAACGGGACGTCAGCAGCACCATCAATTATTGACTAAAGTTAGAAGTGCTTTAAGTAAAGGCACAAGAGACATGTATGGTGTGGTGCAAGTACTATGGCAACTGTGGATCAAGTCAGCACTGTAGAGCCATATATGGATTCCTTCTTTAGTCAGTCATTAAGCCGAGTATGAACTTTGTCTAGCATAAAACATTTGACTATAACTGGTAAAAAGTCATTGCAGTTATTATATAAAGGAATGACATATCTCAGCCAACATCTAATGCATTTAGATGAATGAAAACCTGACTCAGAGGTCACACAGAACAAAATATAAATATACAAATCAAGTCTTTCGGGTGTCAATATGAAAAAAATCAAAACAAGATTTACACTCAAGGCCACTGTATGAGTGAAATGTCCTTAAAATGAGCACGTGTTTGACATGCATACTGTGTGAACGTCTTTCTCCTTGAGCTCCTGTGGGGTGCAGGATGCAAGCACTTTCCTATAACAAAGATTCTTTGTTACCACAGACAGTGTGCAGGCAGTTTGAGTGCAGAGCTGTAGCTCTGTGTCATGAATGAACCAGGAAAACTCTGCTGAAACATAACAGCTAATTCATAATTCATGCTGCTCAAACTCCATCCTAATGGCAAGAAAGGAAAGGTAAACATTTTATTTTAGATGAATCATCACCTCTCGTATTGTGTTATGTAATTCTTTTCCCTTATACTATTCACTCATATAGGACGGATTGGCATTTCAGGGGCTTATTTATGAGTTTGAGAACATTTTCTGATTCTGCTTAATGTGTTAAAAACTATTCAAGAGTTGGAAAGGCAAATGAGAGTGAACATTTGGTTGGATTATTAGCAGAGAGGACACTCATCCATCTTCAGAGACCAAGATTTGTTCCACATTAATATTCATGAGAACAGGATTTTAAAGCTCCTACAGTTATATCACGTAAAAAGAGACTATAAACTATTTATGATGGAATAACCCCGAGGCCCGTGGTGGTACAGTTTTACACATATTAATGTGTGATCTTCACAGGAAAATAGTTATAAATAAAGTTCCTTCGTTTAGGTTTTTGAATGAACGTCCTTCAGAGACAGAGTTTGACAGCCCAGATCTTCTGTGACATGTAAGACAGCTGCGAGCCGCCCACAATCCAGCTCTTTGTGTTTGCTTGCAGATGTAGCTTGTCTGTGTTCAGATCTGGCCTGAACAAATCTACTTGTTAGTTATGAACATCTCCAGAGGCTTCTACAGAGTTTTGGTGAATTTCCAATAGAGCTGCTTCTACTGTATCTAATGCTCTGGAGGACTTAAGATCCTCATAAACATGCTGTGAATAACAATGAACTGGTCAGAATGGGAAGAACTGCTCACTGACAGTAATGAATGAGCAAATGTGTGAATACATTGTGATGAATCTTGTCCTGTATGATAAGAAAATGTGTGACCTAATGACCCTGGAGGAATGTGTTTAACAAATTAAAAGACTTTATAAAAATTTGATTTGAAATACAAAATAAAACCCAAAGTACAGGCTGAACAAATACAGGTTTCCCTCAGTCAGTCAGCGATTATTAAAGTAAGAATGGCTCGGTGCACGGTTGCCATGACTCCCTGGAGAGGTCTGGTAGGAATTAACAGTTTGTACAAAAACTCCCTGTCAGTGACGCTGGTTGTATGTTTGTGTGTGAATGCTCTGTTGTGAATACACTTGGAGATCGAGAGGATGTGAGGACAGTGATTAAATTCAACATTTTATACTAAGTTTCCCCCGAGAAAGAAATCCTGAGGGGAGGAGTTCAGTACAGTACAGCTACACACGGTTTCTGCTTTTATTTAAGGACAATATATTATTTGTGTCCACCTTAATTTGATAAACAGCATATTTCAGAACCATGGCAGGTTCTACATTTTGTACCAGAATCTAGTTTATATTGCACCGGTGTGTTCCTCAAATTGCTTTTTTGTGTATCCAGTAATTACCACGCAGAAAAACCTCGAGGAAAAACAAAATGAATCCTTCATAGAAACACAGCGAGGGTAAAGTCAGCTTTCATTTTCTGTCACGAAACGTTGAAAAACTGACATTTTATACCCTGAAGCCCAAATAAAAATATTCAAATGAATGAGGGGAAAAAACTAATTAAAATTTACTGTGATCAGACATTTACATTTGGCACGCTGGTACCAGGAAAAAAGATTTAACTAACGATTATTATTTTATTTATTTATTATTTCTTTCATTGCTGCAGCAATGAAAGAAATTCTTAACTTGGGATCAATGAAAGTATAATTTTTTAAATCCTTGCTTGATCTTTTGCTAATTCACTATTAATCTAATCACTGACAGTATTTATTCTCATATGCACACAGTTTTATTTATTTATTCATTTTTGCAAGTGATCTATGAAGGTTAATCCAGCCATGTTCGAGGAGTGGTGGACAGTCTAGTTTCCCACTATCGTCTATATTTTCTCCAGTCAAATCTGTCTGAGTGATGTTAGTCCACATGTGGTCAACACAGCATAGTTATCCAATTATAGAATAAATTATTGCTTTATTCGTGAATATTTTTGATTATTTAATCTGAAGTGCTTTTATTTGGGGGTCAAATCATGTCATTTGAAAACCAGATTTAGCGTTTTTAAATTCCCTCAGTACATAACAGCCCATCTCTGATCACATAGAAGAATGTAATCACCCAAAGTCGTTTCAATGGGGACATCTTGTGGTTATCTGTCACTAATGCAGCTGTGATTTGTCAGTTGAAGCTCTGGTCATGAGAATTATAGTTGTTTGAAATGAAAAAAAGTGCTTAGTCATAGTTAGAGATGACCATCAAAGTGATTGTATCAGCCACTGTTTCCTATCCTGTTGTTTTATTTTCACTTTGCATTTGTTAACAGCAGTAACTCAAAGGTTGGGTCAGTGCATGTGTTATGAGAAAGGCAGTATCTGCACTTTAATAGCTGTTCATAATAAGCAACATCAAGTTTGTAGGAAAATATGTTTATTATACATTTTACACTTCACTATGATGAGACCCTGGGTTGATCTAAAAACTATGGGTGTAAAATTTCTATCAATGTTTGTATTGTTAAAGTCTAATGAGCCTTTACACCAACTTTTAAGTCATCAAAAGTTTATATTATTCCTAAATCATTAATCATCATTAAATCTAAAAGTTAATTTCACTGCCACTTCCTGTTACACCACATGTCATCTTTATTCAACAAAATAACTTCATAAAAAACAGATTGAGAAGCTGTTTAGACATTGGCTTCAGTTAAACTTACATCACATTTTCTGCTTCTTAACTGTATTTTTTGTGAGATACCTATTATCAAACTGAAGCTCAGGATTAAGCTGGATTTTAGATCATTACTTTGGAAAGATCCCATTTTCTTATAAATAATCTACATGATTAGATTTCAAAATGTTTGGCTTGCAAAAGAAGAAAGCACAAATCTCCATAAGTCAGTTTCAGATGGCTGTACCTCCAGTTTGATGAGAAGCTTCAACTTCTTATTACTAAAAAAACATCCCACTTTGTTTCTGAGTGTCCAGTAGATGGCAGTGTCTTTGCAGGAGAGGAGACAGTGATGAGGAGGATGATCCTGAAGCTGAACTGCAGCGTTACACTTATTTAATTGCTCTTCAACAAATTAATCAAGATACTTCACAGCAACAAAAATGAGTCCGTGACTGGAGGAAGGCTCTGAACACACAGCTCATGATGTGCAGGAAAATTTATATTTACAGGCTGAGAAAGTCGAAAATAAATTTACAGCTGTAGACAACCCAGTGGATAAAAGTTGAGCCAGCGTGGGCCTCGGGGTCAGTGTCAGTGTCTGTAGCATGGTGCTTTATTTTGTTTCTTTAACAAGCACTGGTCCTTTTCCTCCTCCTCCTCCTCCTCCACTGTGCCTCCACAGGCTGCTGGCAGTTCATTACATGCAACAGTGGTTATCATTTTAATTACAGAGGTGCTTATTATAATCCTACCGGGCCAGCCTGTTAGCACGCTTGTTAAAGTATCGCTCATTATCCTCTGTGCTCTTCCACACCCAAACCACTGCTCTCCCAAACTGGGGAGAGCAATGGGTCCTTTAACGCCACACACAATGCAAGACAATCATTTCAGGGACCGCTCACACTCGCACCTATTTACTTTTTCATGAAAACATTTTATTGCTCAAGTGTATGTATGCACGCATGTACAATAAGCAACATTAAAAGCTGGTGAGAAAATAAAATATGGAATGAAAGCATCATTACAAGGAAACAGTGACTCAACTAGTAGTGACTTATTCACACTCTCAGGAAGATAATCATGCAATAAGAACCTTAAGATTTGCAAAATTGATAATGCATGTGTTATCAATATTCATTTTTATCAGCACTAAAAGCTGTGTTGCAATGTGAGGTTTTGCAACACAAAGGATAGCAAATCTTTACAACTGTAGGTCTCAAGGACACCTTTCAATGTCCCATAGAGACAGACAGAGAGAGACATATGTATTATTACTGCATCCAATCTCTCACATGTTCTTATTGAGCTCGGTAAACCTCACATAGATCTTATTATTACAATTAAAATCTTAACAGGCCAGTGGAAGAAGACTTGTAATTCCTTTGGTGTCTGGAAATCATCTAAAAATATGGAATATACCAACAAAACAACATAATAGTGTCAACGTACCAATTTCACAGTAAATAGTGTGAGTTCCAGGAAACTTTAAACTGGAGAGACAAACACAGAGGCACAAATAACAACTTACTGGGCAAAACAAATGAAGAAACCCTGATTGATGATTGGCTGATGGAACAATCTGTGGGGCAGGAATCAGGACAAAGACAAAATCAATCAATCAACAAACAGATTCAATGCTTATAAAATAATGGTTAGAAAAGAGGGAGAAAAACATAAACAACATAGCAACTACATTTAAAAAAAACCCACCACTTCACTCACTCTGAATATTGTGGAAAACATATACATCATTAAAACTATCTTACCAAATACCAAAGAACAAGAATTAATAATAATAAGCTGAGAGGACTGCTTCAACTTGTGTGTATTTTTTTTGTCTTTTTTTAAAAACGGTGTGTTTAGGCTCTACAGTATCTGCATGTTGAGGCACTTGGAAAGAATATGATTGTACTGTGTGTCGTATATTATGTACATTTGTTTTGCTTCTGTGTAAATCACACTCCTTCCAAAATGAACAGGTGCTTAACTTCACAGATCTAAAAAACCTACCGTGTTTTCCGCAGTAGAAGGCGCACCTAAAAGCCTTTAATTTTCCCAAAAACCTTATATATGGATCAATATTGGTTAATTATGGCAACCGTAGTCAGGGGGCGTCGCCGAAGTAACAGCGGTAAAAACGGTAAAGGGGAATTCCAGTCCACGTCACTTGTGTGTAATGGTATGAATGCACTAACTACGTGATAAAAAGTTGCCCTACCTGTTGTACCTTGCTGTTGGTAAAAGGTAATACTACGTCACTACCTCGGAGAAAAAAATAAAACAGCTGTTCATGTAGCTTTGAACTGTGACGAATGGAGTTGGAAATACATTGTTTTCAACGAAGGCGACGCAAATACCGGAAGAGCTACCGGTACGTACGGTACCGTAATGTGAATGCACTAGCTTGTTTTGGGAGTGAACGGAGTTGTCAGAACGTTGGTTTTCTATTAATAAAGTTTGACTGACTGACTTTAGCGCAGCTCTAGCTAGCAGATGGATAACGCAACCCCAGACACTACAGTAGTTTTTATTCTATGCGCCTTATAAGTTTTAAATAAAATAGGCCATTCATTGAAGGTGTGCCTTAGAATCCGATGCGCCTTATAGTGCGGAAAATACGGTAATTTACTTTTTCCACAAGCTGAAACCGAACGTCCTGACGCGATTCCCCTTCCGGCTACGTCTGAGTGAGTATCTCAAAATGCGCAGCAGTACACTCATCTACAGAAATGTTTATGGGATCATGTGGCGGCCACGATAACTCAAGTTACTGATTCCAGATCAGTATATCAGCTCCAAAGTGCTAACGACCCAGAGAGGAAAAAAAAAAAAAAAGGAGAGGGGCTGGGTCTAATCTCTGGCACCTGATCTAAAAAGCGAGACGATGACTGAGATTAGCCTGGCAGGAATCCACGCAAGACCACTGAGGACAGTGCAAAAAAAATAATTAAAGTGTTGGAAAAACTGCTTCTTTTCCTTGTGCTTCTTTTTTGAAAGTAATCCTACTCTGAATGTGTCCAAAAAAGGAAAAAATATGAAACACAGAAGGAAAAAGCAACCTGTCGAAACCTTCGAGTCTTCCCTTAAAACATAACCACCAAACACTTACTACAAAATTTAATCCATCAAGCTGATTACATGTACAACTACCACTGCTACATTTTAATTAAGGAAAAATAATAATAAAAGAATAAAAAGATGGATGATAATATTCACAGTCAAACATCATTTAGTGAGTTTTGGGCTCAGTCTTCCACACATCATATATTCACAAAGTAACATCCTCCATCACTGGTCCCACATTTAAAAAAACGACACTCCACATGTTATTCCACGTTAACCACTGATGGTCCCACTGCTCCGCTCGCGGACGGGCGGCTGGCGTCTTAAGGCAGGCTCGCGATGTCCCGCTTCGGAGGAGGTCCTGAAGGTTTGCAGGGAGAGCCGCCATTGGCTTTGTCTTCAAACACCAAAACTCTGTGAAGAGAGAAGAGTCAGGAAATCATAAAAGAGTCAAATACAATATTAATACTTAATGTATCTTGATTTAGAACCTGTGAGGAATGAGTTTAAAACTTGTTTGGACCTGGTTTTCAGTTTAGGATGATGTGATTGTTGCTTTAACACTGAGGCAAACTCCACCCTTGCTTTGATCTATTGTATTGTAACACAAAAGGTTGTAATTATGATCCCAGAAGATCACTGACTATGCAAAATTTATCTAACCTATATCATACTGATGTGTGACAATAAAACTTAATCTGAGTCACATAATGATGTAAACAGTGTAATATTGATGCAGTTGATGTGCATATCATGCTTTCATCTATGTCTGCAACATTACAGAAAACTACTCGATGAATTTTTTTTGAGAGATAGGGAATCACTCAAGGAGCAAATGATTACATTTTGGGTGAAATCAAAGAATGGCGTCCAGTTTAGTCCCTATTACTTCTAATGGGTGTTTAACAAAGACTGAATCAGCAGGGGGAAGTAAAACACCACTGCTGCATCTATGAGCCAGAAGGAGGAGGAAGAAGCAGTAGGTACAAACCATATAGACTATATATGGAAATTAATGAAGCAACTCTGCCTCAAAAGTGAAGTGCAAAAAGTGCAATACTCCTAATGACTACTAGGTGTTGGCTTCAGTTGACTTAATCATGAATTGCTCATTAAATCATCATTATCAGTAATCTGGTGGTCCAAATGAAAATAAAAAGAAAAAAAGATCATAATTAAGTGGAAATTAAACTTCAAAAACAGGAAGACCGGCTGAACTTACTCCTCCCTTCATATCCAAATATGGTCACTTCTGGCTTCGAAAGCCAACATGGCCACGTTCAAATGTCAAACTCATTGCTTCAAAATGCACAAACCAACAGGTGACATCACATTAGTTTAATTCATTCTATCTACAGACTATGGTACAAACTGAAAACTGAAATGTTTCGACGTCGGGTAAAATTCATAACTTAGTCATGACCCAATGGATTTTGTTGAAAATCTACTCACACAAGCAAAATGATAATGTCAACAATCTGAGACACTTTGTTGGTGATCCGACATGAACCATGCCTTGGTCTGTGCTCTCCGAGGGCTTTCTGGTGGTGCAATTAACACACTAATTGTTTAATGTGGAAAACTGCACAGAAAACAAGGGCCTGTTACAGTTTCCTGAAGCCAGAGATGATGTCCTCAAATAGCTAATTTTGTCAGACCAATAGCAAAAAAATGATCAGTTTACTGTCAAGAGACATTGGGTATTTTTGCCAAAAAAACTAGTCAGTAACATTCTGATGTATCAATTAATCCACTAATTATTTCACCTGAAACAGATTTACAAAGGGACACATACAGACTGCTTTACTGCCTTCAGCACCATGGAGAGAGGCATGAAGACAGTAAAATGACAATTTAAATGTTAATTAGTCAAACAGAAGGTAGTTACAGAAAAGGTAAAGGTAGTTTCAAAGACAAGTAACTAAAGTGGAGAATACAAAGAGCCACAGTTACAGTCAGGGTCTGAAGCAGCTGAGCAATAACTGAAAAGGAAATGGGATGAAGAAGAAGGGAAACCACAAAAAGGACTGAGGGGAATAGTGGTTCAGCTATACAGTCCAGAGTGAGCGATCTGACAGGAGCTATTCAGAGCGAATGCCTGTCTTTAATTTCCTTTTTTGGAAAACTCCGCAAAGCTCCACTAAGCCCATAAGGAGCAATGATCCCAACGACGAGACCGGCACTCAGCGGCTCAAGCTCTGGCATCAACGTTCACTCTCGCTTCCCCTCACACTTACTTATACCTGCTCAGCTCCCCGCCAGGCCACCACTGAGAGTCATCAATTACACACTGCTGCCCAATCAACAACCAATCCAATAAATGTCAGGATTTTGGAAATAAGATCAGAATATTAGCATGCTAACCGAACCAGTACTGAATGACTTGTTCCTATGTTCATACTATTGACTGTATACCTGTTAAATCTCTACAGGGACTGACGACCCATACACACAGTCATCGTATGCAGTGTGTAGGACCTGAGAAAACGACGACAACAATCACTACACAGCTTGTCAACATTCAAATCCTCGGTTAACTACAATAACTGTTCCCTCCATTTGGACTTGTGTGTATCGCAGCAGCCCAACTGTGGAGGCCTGACCTCAATCATTTTCCTCTAATCGCAACTAAACCAATTGTTGTCCTGCCAAAAGCCTCTGAATAACACTATTCTGAAGCAGTATTTGTACTCTCGACTTCTCCCTCCCATCTCCTCTCTCCAGAAAATACAAAAACAACGGCTCACAACAGAGGCGTTGTAGACCTTTGCTGTTATCAGCAGGTCCAGTCGGCCGCCGTGCACATTACAAAGAACCACAAAGCGAGACTTTGCTGGTAGATAAACACAGACTATAACGACCAACTTTATTTTTTTTTGCATAGAAATAAGAAAAACAGCCACGTGAACCATATCAAGCTGAGATTTCACCTTTTTTTTACGTGTTGATCCATTATGTCCACAACAAACTACTAAGCACTGACTCTCTGTGAAATAATGAGCTTTTCCTGGACCATCTTACTAGAAAACTACAAATCAGACAAAGAGAGCAAGGAAAGGAGCGAGACGGTTATAAATAGCAGCTGTGGGATTATAGGATACACACTTAAAAAAAAATTGGTTGGGGGCAAAGGAGGAAAAGTTATGCATTTTCTCTGCTTGGTGTTTTTGGGATTATGAGATTTGTCTACTAACAGGTCCAGCCAGCTTAAGTCCGGCCGGGCTGACGTGCAGCAGCTACACTGGCTTATAAGGCTTATACTTTCCACAATAACCCATTACAAAACAACACAATATGAAATATGTTTTCTGTTGTACACTGAAAACATTCAGTATCTTAAATGCATTGTTTATAATCGGGTGGTGTTTTTCAATCAGCCCTACGTGACTGTGAGTGGTTAATCAGCCTATAATCACTTACCTAAGCACATGATCCCAGCTAAAGATAAGGATGAGTTGACTATGGATAGGCTACATAGATGGGTTGTGTTGCCATGGTGAGTAATGACTAATGCAGCATGTGGGCGGTGACATCATCGCCAGTCATTCCCCGAACTCCTCCCCCCAGGTGATGATGGATGAAACAATTCACTAACGCAGCACAAAATACACCTCCTCACTCTCAGACACACCAGCTGATGTTTTACAGACTCTGTGTAAAAATAACATCATCAGTCGTCTAACATACACACAGACAGACAGACACGGGGGTTTACTTACAGTTTGAGCACAGCCGAACGTTTTCCCAGCATCATCTTGACAAAGTCCCTGTAGTTGATGGTGTTGCTGCTGCCGCCCGTCACCTCCACGATCATTTTTTTCAACTCCAAGTGGGTCTTGGGGACCCCGAGCTTCTCCATCATCCGCTTCAGGCCCATCAGATCTGAGACAAGGTGCAGGCAATGATCAGGTCCATGATTAAGTGGGAAAATATGAATGATTGATTCACTTAAATATTTATCCAAGTGTCTGTCTTGCCCACAAAAATGTCAGTGTAAAGAAATCAAATATTCACAGTATTTTGATGAAGAACATCCAATGCTGTTTACTCAGCAGGAGGA
The DNA here is from genome assembly GCA_900323345.1 of Pseudochromis fuscus. Classification (NCBI taxonomy): domain Eukaryota; kingdom Metazoa; phylum Chordata; class Actinopteri; family Pseudochromidae; genus Pseudochromis; species Pseudochromis fuscus. The sequence goes on from OOFC01048816.1 coordinate 63,514, forward strand.
GAGTTAATCAGGTGTGTAATGTCTGATTTGTCTCCAGAGAGAGTTTACCAAAGGATAAAACTCTCCATTATGTCAATAGGGTTCATCAGTTTGGGCTTAGAAGTGCAAAAATATTACCAACACAAATGAGACTGTTCGCTTTACTTCCTACTTCGTGAGAGTGTCCACCATACTCCACACATGCAGGAAACTTGCTCCTGCTGTGTGTTTTCCAATGTGTCTCCCCCATGACCATAAAAAAAACAAACAAAAAAACAACGTACGTACATCACACCTGCATCCTTGCCAAAACACGGGAATTCATAGAGTTTGTTGACAATGATCAACATCACACATACACTACCGTTCAAAAGTTTGGGGTCACCCTATCACACCAATGGTTTTCCAATGACAACAATGACCATGTACAGACAGAGGCATCTACCCAGCTTGTTCTACAGGCTGTACTCTGATTACATATGTTTCAGACTTGACAGGAAACACTTGTGTCTCTCCCACTGTCAGACACAGGAGAGGCAGAGATATGGTTGGAGGACGTTTTACTGGTTCAGACACATTTGCTCAGTATAACTTGATGTTCTGGTTGCTGTTTGTGTTCAGTTGTAGTTTACATATTTCTTGTGATACTTGTTTTTGGTAAAATTGGTAACATTCTATTTTGTAGGGTGACCCCAAACTTTTGAACGGTAGTGTATGTGCTTACAGGTGGTCTATGGGCTCGCAACTGCGCAAGATGCACTTGCACGGTCCGTGAGTTTGTTGTTGTTTTTTGCACGTACACAGTCTGTAGAAGGGAGGACGGACTGAGGCTCAATGGAAAGCCCCCCCAAAAAAATGAGTAGAGTGGAGCTGGTACCATGTAGTGGAAATGTGCCACAAGTGAAGATCTCTAAACTGATGCATATTTACATCACTTCAGAGATCTGCTGCGGATGTGGTTAAAAAAAATGAGGGCTGTCAAAATTAATGGATTAACGCAGATTAATCCATCATCATGATTAATCTGATTAATAATTTTAATGCAATTAATCATATGCAGCACAGAATGGCTCTCTGGTGATGCATTTCAGGCAGTTTGTCCAAGTGGAGTTGTCATCACACCTGCACCAATAGGCAGTTAATCCTGTGGTGACAGGAAGCAGAACCAACCAATAAAAACTGAAGATGCTAAACAGCAGGTTTGTCCTCTCTATAGGGAAATTTTAGTACAAAAAAAAAAATCAGACAGAATATTTGACTGACACTCTGCAGGAAGTTTTCTTTTCACCGAAGCTCTTTCAGCTTAAAATACCACATTAACACCAAGCATACATTAGTACATACTGCTAGCACTTCGGCATCACCCAGCTTGCAACAAACCACCCTCATGCAAAATGAAACACGATTAATATCGATTAAAAAGTAATGTGATTAATCTGATTTAAAATTTTAATCACTTGACAGTACTAAAAAGAAAAAAAACAGTTGTTTTATGGGACGTCATGGGGCATCTTTCATGACCTGCAGGCCGACCCCACATCTGCTTCAGAGCCGAAAGCCTTTCACACTTGTGTATGGGCTCATTTTACATACAGGACACATGAGCCTGTTCAAGTCCTGTGCTCACAGCGGCCAGACAATACACACAGTATTAATTACTGTTCCCTCATGTTTACGCTGCACACGGCTGAGCTGACAGTTGTTATCTGGGCTGCAGCTGGTGTTTCAGCGCCGCTTATTACTCACCAATCTCTCCCTGGTCATTCAGGTCGAACTCAGCATATTTATCTGGAAAAAATAAACACACACAAGAGATTTTTTACTAACAGTGGTAATTTATTCCCACCTCGTCCACCACATCTCCTCAGCACAGTGTTTTAACAAACACCAGTATCCAGCTGGCGTCTTACATGTCAGCAAAACACCCTCTGTCCAGTGATCTCACCGTCTTACACACTGCTGACAGCTGACCTGGCAAAAGGAGAGACAGCTGATAATGACAGGTGGGTTTCTGTGTGTGTGTGTGTTTTGCATGGATGTCAGTGGGAAGCAGGCGGCTCAGTGGAGTTGACATGTTAGGCAGATTTAGAGCGAGTGGGTCAGGAAGTTAAAAGGGTACTGGAAGTTCAAAGACAGGAATCAGCAAGGAGAACAAAGATGTTTGGACTGAGAAATGTGAAACCCGGGCACAGGGGCAATAACTCAAATTTAATCTGACCCTTCGAGCTGGTCTGACATGCAGACAAAACACCGCCGCCCACATTCAGGAGTCAGCAAATTCATTTAATATGATAAAGATTCAAAAACATGAGACATTATAGACTCTATGCATTTCCAAAAATATCAAATTATTCCTTCAGCATCATATCTATCAATAAGAGACTTGCATATAATGTTAAAATACAGAACACTAACCAAACTGTGTTTTCTTTAGTCTGATTGCAACAGTTTTAAAGCAACAGGCAGCTTCTGCAACTGAAGACTAAACACAAATCTATCAACGTGGATTGGCTTTAGCAAACACATTGTGCACATTGTTCCTCTTTCCAGACATTTTCCCGCTTCTTCCTAAATCTTCCTCATTCTCTTTTCTGTGGACGACCACTTTAGTCAGATTACACTTGCTATTTCTGTCCCACAATGGACGCTCTGTGTGCAAGAGAGGGAACTGTGTTAACTGTGTGAACCCATGGGGAGTGGGACGGGACAATGCTAACCCTGTTATAACCTCTGAGGAGTGGGCCTCCACACACACACACACACACACACACTCACACAGAGAGCGATGTTTTTTGAGTGGGCCACTTGTCGTAGCTCAGCCTGTTGATCATCTGCAGCCTCAACAGAACAACACTGAAGTCTTCAGTGTTTCCTCCTGACCTACATTCCTCAGGGAACTTCAGTGGCATCAAATTCTGAACAAAAACCTCAACTATGATTTTTTTTTTCTTCCTCTTCCTGTCCTCAGACTTTCATGAGGAGCTCTGCCGTATAATTTTGATTTCATCCGAGCTGTTTGTTGATGACTTCAGCACTCAGGCGGTGTTTATCTGAAGGGGCTTTCCACTTAAAAGAAACGACGTTGATGAAGATGCTGAAGTAGATGATGACTTCAGTGACTTCCTCTGACACTTTGGCCACCACATGAAGAATTTTCCCATCCCCTCAAAAACACAGCGACCCCCACCCCCCATGGGAAGATAAGGTCTTCAACACAGGCTTCTGGAAACAGCTTGATTTCCACTCTTTTTACTATAGATCACCACAAGCAAAGGTTTCAAATCTATCATATGGCAGATACGATGAGATGCACGCTGTTTGAATGCTGAACATAACAAATGTCACTGTAAGCACCTTATTTTTTCAGGCAAAGTAAATCTAAAGTTTTTCTCCCTCCACAGAAAAACAGGAAATTACACACATCTTTCAGAGGTCTTCGGGGTTTCACCAAGGAAACTGGTCTGTAGAGGTTTGTGTGCAGCAGTCATTGTTGAATAAGCTCAGTCAGCTGCTTTTCAAACAGCAAAAGCTAAATCTGCTGTTTTTAATTTGCTACATCTACTTCCTGGTAATTGTCACTCAGAGTAAGTTCAACCAATAGCATCACTGCATCTGCCCGTCAATCAATCTGCTGTTAGCGGCACACTTCAGCTCACCACCAGAAGGTTGACAGAGAGTAGTAGTAATCAGTAGTTTGTTGGAACAGTGTTGTTAGTTAGTTCTGTACCGAGCTCTAAAGTGTTGATTATAAATCTGATCTTAGCTGAGTTGCAAATGGTTGAATTAGAAACTACTTGTTACTGTTTTTACGACATGTCTTTAAACATGGCTTCAGTTCGGTTGCTAGGTGACTAGAAACAAATGTCTGTTGGAGTAGTGGGATGGTGTTTAGCAGGTTTGATTTTGGTGTCTCTTCTGTTTTATAATTGACTGTTTATAGAAATGGACGAAGCAAGTGTGACGTCGCCCGTTGGTTTGTCGACTCAAGTTTTGGTTGTTTGGAGCCAGAAGTGACCGTATTTGACATGATGGACCACCTGATCACTGATAACAAGAATGATTGACGGACTATTTCATGATCGAAAAGGACAATTTTTAAGTATTTTTGTAGACAGCCTCCAGTGGCCATCGGTGGTATCGCACTTTTGCATTGGCTTCATGTTTGAGCCCCAGTTGCTTCGTCCATGTCTATATACAGTCTATGGCTTTATGATAAAGGACGGAGGAAGAGTAGGATGCTACATTACATACTACTAACGTTATGTATTAATATTAGCTAGCTAGCTATCTTGTTTAATTGTGTTTCAAAGGTCCAATTAAATTTCCTGTTTATATATTCAGTTTTTGCCAGAAAGACATCATGGGACTTTAAAAAAAACATTGCAGGGAACCCTGGCTATTGGCAGTTATTCTCCTGTTACACTCCCCAATTATACCATATTTTCCGGACTATAAGCCGCTACTTTTTTCCGACGCTTTGATCTTAAACACCGGTGTGGCTCATGTATCGGCGGCACGAAGCTCGTTGGCTTTTTACAAGCTAGCGAGCTCCGTGCTGCCGATACATTTCGCCTTGTCACATCAGACCTGGTCAGAGTGGACCACATGAAACTGTTCAAATAAATTCAATAGCGGCTTATAGACAGGTGTGCTCAATAGTCCGGACAATACGGTAAATTATTTATTGTATAGATGTAGTGACAAATCTAATACAGCTAATAACTAATAAATGTGAGAAAAATCTCACATTATCCTGAAATGACTTAAAAACTACTACTGCAGCCTTCATGTATGTTTAAGAATTTATTTCTTAAGTGATCTGTTGGTGGTTAAAAGCAGTGTGAAGATACTGACCTCTGGGTCACTGGGACAGTATGGAAAATATAGAAAAAAAAGGCATTAAACCTCCCAGGACCTGGGTGTCAGGTCCTCTTACTGTTTATATATCACTGCTCCATTTCCTGCAGCAAGCTCACAATGTAAGTAGGACACCGGAGCATATTTTTCATTTCAAGGCTTACGCCCCTTATATTGAGAATAAACAGCCATATGCTCCCCTGCCTGGGTTATAACAGATGAAGAAAAAAAAAACTCAAGAGAAGAAAGAATGATGCTCTAAATGTACCAAACGTTTACACGTGTGATATCAGAGGAACAGGGAGGAGATCTTTGGCAAATCATGTTGTTTTATTCCCGTAATTAGCAAGTAGCAATGTTATTTTTCCTGTTCCCAGGAGCTATGAGTTTACCCCGCAGAAGTTCTGAATATTGTAACAACAAGCGGAGGAACGCCCAAGCACATTCCTCCCGGGCCACTGAGGACTTGGCCTTGCAAATCTTTTAGAAAATCACAGCAGTGTGTCTTTCCCACAGAGAAAAACAAAAATGCTGGAGCCTAAATTCCAACGTGTGTGTTGCACCCTGCCAACAAATAAACAAATACCAAGGATAAGACAAAAGACAGGAGGAAAAAAAGGAACACACCCTCAACAAGAAGAAGATACCAACACAACTGAAGGGAGGACTGGGATTGACTTACTTTTTAAACTTTCCAATTTTTCAGGCAGGTCTTCTTCATCCCTGTATTTCTGGTCTTCCAGGTACTCCTGAGGAGGAGGAGGAGGAGAAACAAAGATGAAGGAAAAGCTGCTTTATACACTTCTGAGCACATCTCTTTTAACTTTCCAGCAACGATACACAATTAAATATCAAAGCCCACACACAACTTACAGCATTAGGTACATTAATGTGATTGTGTCCTGTCAAAAATCTCAGAGTGATGACTCACAATCTTAAGAGGTTCCTCTCCCCGGATTGTCATTACTGATCAGTGTGTTCATTAATTGGAGCACCTCACGAGGGTATATAACACAGCCTGAAGGTTTTATAATGAAATTATAATGATGCAATATGCCATGTGGGAGCTGTGACAGTCCAATTTTTTTTATTTTTCCAGAGAGGAGAGCGACAGAGAGTGAGGCTGCTCTCTGCTTTGACCTCCATGTGTCGGGTCAGGCTTGTAATTAAGGGCGAAGAGGATGAACACCACAACTGGATGTTTATAAGAGACGCCTGACTCAGCTGTGCTGAATCATGACTGCTACACCGCCCCCCACCCGCCTCCCCTCACAGGAATGTCCTCCCCACACAGTCAAGTGTGCAAGTCCATCTGAGCAAGTGCAGGGCCAGTGTAACAAGGCATGAAATCTCTGTATGAAGACCATTTGACAAGTCGAACACAGAGTACACTGGATGTTTACCTCGTTATTCCAGCAGGAATTTTAAGGTTGCACCTAATAAATATTTACTCAAATTATTAGCAAATTACTTTCTCAACTTGTCTTGTTTTGTATGGTATTACTAACCATACAAAACTCACCAATGTTCAATTAAATATTAGGGTAAATGATTAGTGGTTTATCAGAAAACAAAAAAGTTACAGTCAGGTACTCATATGAGAAAACTCCTTTTTTTAATCTTACATGATATTAATGTAAACGTGACACACTTTAAACAAGACATTTAAAACACCAGCTAGGGCTGAAATAAGTTGTCATGTGCATTTTTTGATTGGTGGTCAAAAGTATTGACCCATTAATGGCTATTTAAAAAAGCATAATTACCTTTTAAATGGGAAATAAAAAAATGTAAAGACTTCAGAAATAGTGAATTCCTCTCTGTTCCAGTAACACACAGTGAAGTTAAACACGTAGATTTTAAAAATTGAATATATTCCATTGATAATTGATAACATATATATCACCGCTGGGATTTATGTCACTGCAAGAGGCACTAATGCACCCGATTGTAATGAAATGGATGTCACTGTAGAAAAAAAGCCTGAATTTAATCACAGTGCAAGTCCTATTGTTAGAAGTGACTGCTGAGAAACCAGATCTCATCTCTCTAATGATATCAAAATATAGGATCAGGGAGTGCACAGAAATATCTCTCCCTCTTGCAGAGACCTGCTTTGAATGTGGTGATCTGATGACACTCAAATTAAAAAGGAGGGAAACGGAGATTATACAGACATTTAGTTAATCTGAGGGGAAATTACTACAGTTATCAAGCGAAATGAGGCCAAATGTGGAAACAAAGGCCTCCATTCAAACACCTGTTTCCCTAGTTTTTCGGATCACGGTGAGGAGAGAGCATGGCAGCCATGGGACGGGACACAAAAACAAGCTTTAAATGCTTTCTAACAGCAGATCAATATAATGAGGTCAGGGGGGGAAATACTCGGAATCCCTCAGCCCTCGGAAATATGTGACAGCATGCAGCCATTCAACAAGTGCATCACACGGCGGGGGGTGAAATCAATAAAACGCATCAGCAGCATAGTTAAGGGGTCATCTACAATAAATGGTGTTCGGAGGTGTTTATTATTCTGCTGGGACAGTTAAACCTGAATGCACTGAATCCTAGAAACAAAACAAGGCCAATGCCAAGTCAAGTGTACGCTCTCATTAAATTCAAATTCCCGTCAAGTGCCGTTAGACACCCTCATGGTTAATTAAAACACAGATAACCTGCGTACCTTGTTTATTTCTTCCAGTTTTTGCCTTTGCTGCTCCTTTAACAGCCCGAAGGCTTTCCCACCTGTAAAAAAAAGAAAATTATTTATAATAGATAGCAGGTTATTATGGACACAGGCTTAGCTTGTAGCCAGTCGGCCTCCGATGCTCTATTGTAAAAGACTCTAAGCTTTTTAAGCTAGCGACCTAAGCAGATGCCCGGGAAACAGGGACGCAGGCAGTCCGCTATTGTTTTATTATTTTAATTACCTTGAACATTTGAAGGCATCCCGGGATTTATCTGTGATGTACAAATCCAGAAAATTAAAAATTATCCGAGCCAGAAGGCTACCGCAGCTGTCCGCCGGGGAGATACTCCTGTTTAGTGATTGGGCTCAACGGACCACTCGGCACCGGTGTCAAGTCGGACGTAATTAATAGGAGGACATCCGGTCAGACCTTTCAAAATAAAGTAGTGACCTCCTTTCATAGTGATGCCAACGTGTTTTATATAAAATGTAGCCAAAAGCTTCGTTTATGTATTTTTATAGTTATTTTTTAGGCATCTCCCTCTCCACTCTTTTTTCTTTTGTTATACTTTTATTTTTCCACTTCATAATGTTTCCACCTTTCTTCACAAAAATCACAACCATGAAATTAATCTTTATAATGAGGCATTTATCATCATATTGCATGCTAATAATTCTTATTAATTGTTTTAATCCATGAATACAGAATTATGTTTAAATCACTACATCTCTAATTACCTCAGATGATGCATGCTTCGTAAAATGGTATAGGTTTAGCCTCATAAAGATAAAAGAATTTAAGATTAGGTTTAGATTTAAGATTCTTCCTAATAACGAGTATCTTGGTTGGCTTATATTTTCTATTGGATGAAAAGATGATTCTTGTACTCTTTGATTAATTTGTAATATGTCTATCTAAAGTAGAATGAAGCAAAATTCAGTGGAGATTAGTTGCATCTTTCTAAGTAGAATAGAATAGAATAGATATTTTATTTATCCCCTTGGGGGGAAATCAATACATCCAGCAGCTCACATAAAATATAAACCACAATAACAACAATCACAACAATAAAACAAGAGCAAAATAAATATCTGTTTAAAAAAAAGCATAATTATGCATTTTAAAGTCACAATCATTCAATTATTGACCATTACCATGAATAATTTCTTTCACCAAGCCCTCTCCATTGTTAATAATAGATCCATTAGAGACAATATATCCCCTCCATAAAGTACACAATGAGATTTTTTTAAATGATAAAGCTCTTATTTTGAAGATTGAAAGATCCAAATTCCGGTCTCATTGTGCAAAGAGACCGTTCTCACCAGAGACTGGTGCTGTTGGAATAAACGAGCACGTTGCCTGCTCGCTCTTGCCACCACGCGGCGTGTGAGGAAACTGCACTTTATGAGGGCGTGACCCAGTAAAAATAGACAGGCACAGATGGATAAATATACCTAATCAACCGCAAACAAGCTTATTCCAATGAATTAAAGGTATTAAACTGTGCAGAAATACATCCTGAAACAATAAAGGTAAAGCAGCTGTGTACCTATCTGCACAATGTGACAATCCCCAATTAAAATAATCTGTCTGAGCCTGTTTAGTCTACACTCAGATATGAAGCTCTGTAGAACAAAACAAGATTTATCACCATATTGCACGTTGATAATTCATATTGTTCGTCCCAAGCCATGAATCCAGTCATAATGTTTTTGTCAGCTCACAATTCAGTGTGAATCATTACACCCCTAATTGCCTTAGATGAGGCTTTAAGCTTCTTATTGTGATGTAGTCACATTGTTTAAGCCTCGCAAAGACAAAAGAAATACAGATTAAAGCTCCTACAACAAAAGCATTTTGAGGATACATTTTGTTTTCCGTATGGGAAAAAAATCTTCAAAGTGTCCATGAATCCACTTGTTTGTAATTAACAGAACTCTGGCATAAATCACCCATAGGACAAAGACACATTTTCTGTAACATGCAGCTTCAACTTTGTTGTCAGGGCAATCAGCTCACGTTGTCCTACAGTAAAAAAACAAACTAAAACAAACAAAAAAATTCACCGGGATGTGTCTAAAAGAAAAATATTGTGCTTGTGTCTTTAAATTTCAAATCCAGATGAAATGCAGTAAAATGGAAATGTTTATTACTTTACAGTTACATTTCTTAACCATATAAAATATCATTAATGTGATAATATGTATGCATGTATAACACAAATAACATGGTCATTTGATAACAATAATTATTTTATTTTCATGTCTGGTCATTTTTGTACCATTAAACAAAAATGAACACTTCTTCAACTTTCACAGTTTTCAGTGGTGCTGTTGAACAGTTTTCCAGTGAAAATATAGTAGTTTGTTGCCCCCCTGTGGTCAATTTATGTAAACGCATCCATTTTGATATAAAGCTGGACTAAAGTTGTTTACAGAGATTCTAAACACAGGACTAATCAGACAAAACCAGTTTCTAAAAATATAGATTATGTGGATATAATTATAACAGGAACAGTAAATGCACAAGCAACTGGTAAAATACTAACAAGTACTAAAGCTGCTCGGTCATTTAAGGCCAACAACTTTTGGATTATCCTTCTACCTTTTTACCTTTTAGCTTCATATGGCTACAAACACTGCAGAGCTATTTTATTTAATTTGTAACACAACTGTAAAAATAACCGTACCACATTATTAAATTACATATATATAAATTACTTAATATTTAAGGTACATTTAAACCACAAACCTATGTAAAATTACTGTATTTTTACGAGTGGGTATATTTCTGTTGTATTACAGTATTTTCCAACACCTCACTTGTCAAAATGTTTTCCTCATAATTGTAAAATCTGCCTTCTGAAAGCCTTTTAGTGCGTGGCCGTGGGCTATGCTGCCCCATTAACCCCTTTCAGATAAGCCTGACCTGCCAGTGCTAATTCACACTTTCCCAGTAAACATGTTATTGTTTAGGGCAAAACATTTTGAAGTTAATTAATTCCACGACTGTGATTTGCATACGATATCTCCAGAGTCATATCCGACCCCACACATACCACTATTACTACTATACCACTGTAATGCACACAGGGCGAGCAGCTGGGTGCGAGCGGGGCCTTCGTCGGGAGTTTTTTCTTCCTGTTTTTGATGAACCGAGAAACAAACCAGACCTGTGTTCAGCTAATAGAAAAACAGCATCACGTCTCCTTGTTAATATTCACATGATGCTATGTTTTGTTCTCCGAAAACAGACTCACAGTTGTATCTTTTGTCACTGCCGCTACAAACACTAAATTTACATAACTGACAAAACGTGTTTCGAGTGTTTTATGAGAGCGAGCTTGAAAGTCAGTTTATTCAGTTTACCACAGTGCCTTGAATTTTATTAGAGGAGACAATTTTAACACTCACCATTCTGATTTACATGAAAAGGTCTACTGGTCTTCCTTTATATTAGCTGGAGAGACTAGACGGCGTCGTATTAATCTATGAGACTACTCCGGGAGCTCACATCTACTGTTTTTTTTTAACGGTCATTAATTCAGCGTTAGATCACAGGGCGGCTTGGTTTTAAATAAATTATGACCTTGGCAAGACCACAGTCTGGTACTAAATCGAACAGAATGCAAAGCACTTTTAAATGATAATATGTTGGCCTCCCTGTGATTCCCATGCTTCCTCGGTTGATGTTCAGATACGAGCGGCCTACAGATGTTTTCTCCTTGAATGTTTTGTAGTACGTGTTACTGACAGTTTGAATTTTGCTCTATGATGAGAGATTCTCAGTGACAAGTTGATTATAGGCTGCAGCGGCTTGTGTGTGATTGTATCAAGGCTGTTATCAGAAAATCTGGTTTAAATTGTGGCACTTTTATTCATATTTTGGACTTGTGGTATTTAATTGTAACTTTGTAGACATCCTAAGTGGCATTTAAATTCAAGATAATCTTCAAGTAAGCCCTGTTAGAGCCTGATATGTAACAATGACACAAAATGTAACAACGTCCTGAATTGCTATTAAAAAAAATGTAATAAAACCCAAAATGTAAGAAGTTGTTACATTTTGGGAAAAGTTTTTACTTTTTGGGCTCAGCATCTTGTTACATTATTGACCTGTTGTTACATTTTTTAATTACATTTCAGGCTCAGCACTTTTGTTACATTATCAACCAGGTTTTATTTATTTATTTTTTTAACAATTTGAGTCATTGTTACATTTCAGGTCATTGTTACACATTGGTCTCTAACAAGGCAGTTTGAGATTTTCACCTTAAAAAAAAAAAAAAAAGCATAAAGAAAATATAAATCAGTCATTGGGTAGTTTGATTTAAGAGCTACATTTACTCCTCAGTATCTGTGGTAGTAGGAGTCGAGACCCCTTGGAGCGAGGTGTTATAATACACTCAGTGGTAAAAATATGCAACAAAAAAACAGAAGTTAATAAAAAGCGAAAATGAAAAACTTGCAACATGTCATTAGCCGTCCAATTTCTTTGTCCGCAGGTGACCACTGAGGTGATTTTGACAGATTAGCAACAGCATCAGTTGCAACAGATCAATTTACAGCACCACAGGAGACACTGTAACGTGTGCACGAGGGTAATTTTTTTTGAGCAGACTGACTCAAATCAATATCCTGGGCAGGGATATTATTGTCATTATATGTTTGAACAGATCCATTAGTGCATGTGTCAGCCTCCTCCAGGCGGGGATATTTGAGGGTAGTGAGTTTTTGGCTCTGTTATATTGGAGATTCAGAAGTTTGCATGAGAGAAGTAGTGGATTTGGACACTAACTACTAAAGGTGTACACTGTACTCTATAGCAGCGGTCCCCAACCAGTGCCCCACGGGCCGACAGAAAGTATAAATAAAAATATAACTTCCGTTGCATTGATTATTAGAATCTGAAAGACATTTTGTTTTGAAAGGAATAACCGGAATTTCAACTTAACTTTCGCCATTGTCTCGTGACACTCGGTCACGTGATAAAACGATCAGCTATCACGTATAACGTCAGATACGATAGATAGCGAAAAATGAATAAAATACAAACGTCTTTGGAGAGCTTCTTTGCAGAGGGTAAGAGGACAACTTTTTATGCCGATCGTGTTATATTATTTCGATGATTAGCTAAAGTAAATTCTCCTGCTCAGTGACACAGGACCTGAAATTCAATCTTTATATCCAAATATGGTCACTTTTGGCTGCAATAAAACCAACATGGCGACGTCCAAATGCCAAATTCATGACTTCAGAGTCCACAAAGCAGCCAGTGACATCATGCTACATTGCTATATAGTCTATGGTGTATGCTAGCAGCTTTGTGAGGCTGTAACCTTAATGCTAATGTATATAAACACGGTTACAGTGACAAAGCTAACATGCTGATATTTAACAGGATTATCGCGTTCAGTGTATTAGCATTATCACATTTTTATTTTCAAATTAGTTGCTTTTGCAAACAAAATAAAATAAATGAAAATCTTAATTAATCTTTATGCAACCAGGAGAATATATATCTGTACAAGACAGGCAGCAGGTCGATCAGGAAAAGTTGCACAAACACATTTTGTGCCCAGTGTAAACAACTACATAAAATAAAAAACTACAAATATTTAACCCTTTATCACCTGTGCCTCAAAATTTCCACCTGGAGTTTTTATGCTTATTTTGAAATTCAGATTTAACCAGCAAAATCTAACATTCATGTGCAGTTGCAGGGTTTTTGTTCACGAAAACTCTAAAATCAAAATCCGTTTTTGTGTTTTTCTGCTGTTCTTGTTTCATGGTCACTGTTATTATACTCTTACATATAGTAAATCAGACGCGCTAGTGAAATTACCGTAATGACGCCATATTCAGTATAAAGTGCAACATCTCATCTCTCGGAACCGGTGGAATTTTTTTGATTGCGCAAACCATGACATAATTACGGTAATCTCAAAGACACCTGCAGACATGTCCCCGACATTTTCAGGAGTAAAGAGTTAAATCAGACGGATTTTAAAGTAAGTGTCATGATAAGACAACTTTATCTTTATTCATTTTATATTTTCGGATTTGTTTAATAAGACCAGATCCCTGAGATGTGCTTCATTGTGCAGCAGCATATTAAAACGCCCTGTTTTCAGGTCAGTGTGGGCTTTAGGGATGGTTGAAAGAAAAATTTCCTGGGAACAAAGATAGTAACTTCCTGTACTTTTCTGGTGGGTGGATGTCTATAGAGAGGCGTCCTCCCAGAATAGCTCTGCAAACAAAGATGTATCAGTGATTGAGTCTATGAGACGGTGGAGCAGACCATCCGACTGAATGTGTGATGATGAGGGAAGGGCTTCAGCTTCGTGATGAACCTCGGTCCTCAGTAGTACACAGTGTCCGGAGGAGGATGGAAATACCTGTCGAAACCATCACCATGATCCAGCTTTGAAAAATAAACTGTGCATCTGTGACACATTTTTAGTTGGAACAATTGTACTTGGGGTTCAAGAGACAGACTGAGAGACAGATTGCATTATTTTTTTTGGTGTTTTCTTGAGATGTGTTGACAGTAAAGGAAAAAAAAAAATAGCAGCAGCAGCATATTCTTTAATCTATCAACTAAGGACTTTGCCATGGTTGACAGTGCGAGACAGTAGAGAGGTTTGCATGCTGCTCGTTGTTATTCTTTCCCCTGGGATCGAGGAGGTCAACGATGAACATCTGGAGGGTTAAAGTGTCAAAGGTAACTGAGGTTGAGGCCTGTGGAGCGAATGAAAGATCTCCAGCAGTGGGAGCAGACAGCGGAGCGTTTCTGTGGGACAGATGTATTGAATGTGACAGGTGTTTTCTGTGAGGCGTAATGAGAAAAGTTGTTTTGCTGTAGTGGATTCAAATATTTGAAAAGACATAGAGAGTGCACAAAACTTTTTTTCTGATCTGGCAATCAGAGCAGGCGGGCGGGAGTTAGTAGGACAGGCGTGCAGGTGGAAATTAGTTTTTTGGGGGGAGGCGCCTGTACAGACGGAGATGTTAATTCAGAGTCACTGGCTGGAAAAAGGAGGTTGTGAGTAAATTAGGCCAAGGGTTGAAGGGTAATTTCCTCCTTGGAGGGGGGTCCTCGAATGGCTGCAGGGGGGACTGAGGTGAGAAAAGAGGTCTCGCCACAGATGTAGGAAGGGAGAGACGGGAATCTGTTGGAGGAAAATGAGAGTTGACTGGTCAGAGTATGTGTTTTATTAGGTTCTGATGGAGTGAGCCAGGAGCAGAGTGTCATGATTTCATGTAGTTTGTTTTGATTATTATCTTGGTTTCTTGTGTTTAGATTTTTCAGGATTTACTTGTGTTTCTAGTTTTGTAGTCTCAGTTTTTGTTTGTCATGTCCTTTCACTACGTCTTTGTCTTTCCATGTGTCATGTTCTGTCAATTATGTGTAGTTCATGTTTCCTGTTTTATTTTGGTAGTCTTGTTTCTTGTGCATGTATATTTATTTATTAGGAACCCCATTAGCTGTAGCCAAGGTGCAGCTTCTCTTCCTGGGGTCCATCAAACAGAAAAGCAAATAATTTTACCTACATAAACAAACATGAATCAAAAAAGTACCGTATTTTACGGACTATAAGCCACTACTTTTTTCCGATGCTTTGAACCCTGCGGCTTAAACACCGGTGTTTCTCATGTATCGGCGGCACGAAGCTCGTTAGCTTTTTACAAGCTAGCAAGCTCTGTGCCGCCGATACTTTTAGCTTCGTCTCATCAGACCCAGTCAGAGTGGACCACATGAAACTGTTTGAATAAATTCAATAGCGGCTTATAGACAGGTGTGCTCAATAGTCCGGAAAATACTGTAATAGGGATTTTTAAGATTGTTCTGGGACAGGATCCCATCATCTGAGCTTGGCTAAAAGTTAAGGATCTATTCCATCAGTAATACCCTATTTCTTTCTGTCAAACAAACCAATGCAGGTCAAAACATTTCCTCTGTGGCAGAAGTAATTCACTTTTGGGATTATGTCTCAACATAATCAGTACATACTATTTGTAATCAATTGATCTCGGTAATAGTTCGACCTCAGTCATCATCAGTTATTCAGCATGTCGAGTTGCTGCTATTTGTGTGGTGAAAACATGCTGAATTACTTTGTGTCACAGTGATTTACTCTGTAAGAAAATGGCAAACATGTGTTAAATGGGAAAAAGCCAAAAGCCAATTGAGATTCGGAAACAGCTGCATCCAAACAAAAGAACGGGGGGAATCATTTATTTCAGTCCCTGCATCATAAACACAAAGGCCGGAGCAACAGAACAGCAGAGGGCAGCTAATATATACAGAATGAGGAGGCTGAGAGGGCTCGCCTATGTAAAGGAGCCACAGAGCAGCTATATACAAGAGCAAAACAGATGGAGAGAGAAAATAGGACAGAGGGAAAAAAACAATGTTGATGAAGCACATTGCACCCAGTGCTGTTTCTATTCTGATGTTAGGAGGGACTTTTATTTTAGATGTCAAGTCATCATTGAAAGCCTTTACACTGCCAGACATGAAGGGAAACAATCAGGCTACAGTCCTCTATAGATATTTGTTCTTTCTTGCAGCCATACACAAACCATCATCCCAGTGGGAGTTTTATCCTGGAAACCAAATGGAAAGACTGATTGTCAGAGCAGAAACTGAAAGTAGTCGATATTTTTTTAAAATGTGTGCTACCTCAAAAAAAAAAAGGTTTGTAAGTCTTTATGCAGTGGAGCTGTCTGCATGTTTCTGTACTGACAACTGATGTGGCCTTTGAGCAGATGGAGGGTGGTGAAAACTTGAAACTAATGAATAAATAACTGGTTTTCTCAAGCCTTGCATAATGTTTTGTTATGTTTACACAACAAACCTGTTTTACCTCCAAAGTATTTCTCTTTAGGTTGTGAGACATTTCGCCTGTATTTCCTTTTTTGCCGTGCCCCCTATAAATCATTTTCACCCTTTTTACCTCTCCCCTTCTCTAATGCATCTTGTTGTTTTTGTGAGTTTGCGTGTTGTTCATACTGGTGCTTATGAAGGGACTTTTTCACCATAAGACGGTAACAGTGTTCAGTCTATAGCATCAGTACAGCTGGATTATGCAATGGTTGAGGTCTGTGCTTTCTGAGTACCTTCTAGTTACATGGTGGTAGGGTTGCAAAATTCTGGGAATTTTCAAAGTTGGAAACTTTCCATGGAAATTAACAGGAATTTATGGGAATTAACAGGAACTTAACCTCAACAGGGAACTTAACTATAGTTGGGATAATATATTGTAACATAATTTTGGCTAAAACAACCAGATTTAATGCAAGTACATTCCTTAATCATTTGAGGCCCCGCCCCCTGCATACACTGTGCACTCCTCCATCACATGTACACATGATTGCTTCAACCTTGGAGGCCACACCTGAGTCCAAACCACCAGACTATTGAAGTGGATTATATAAAGTCAAGTAAGTTTTTTATAATATTATGGGGTAAATATATTTGATCTATAATGGTTTTACTGTTTAACTTGCAAAAATTAGATAAAAATGTATTCATACAATAGCTAGCTAGCTGGTAAGTTAGGTGCTAAATGTAAGATAGTTTTCATTTCATTGACCCTCAGATGTGATGCTGTTTCTTCTGACTCCTGCAAGATGGTTTTCTGTAACCATACAAGAATTTATACATCAATTATAAAATATTTTGAAGACAATCCCAGTTGTTTAGCCAACTGTATTTCTCTTCAAGTGTTTATACAAGCTTTTTTGTTATTTATTTATGACACAGTTTGCTTAAATTACCCCCAATTTCCAGTTAATTCCCATAAATTCCCAATAATTCTCATAAATTCCCATAATTCATATAGAAAGTTTCCAATTTGGAATATTTCCCAAATTCCCCAGCTTAATTTCCCATGGAAGGTTTCTGGAAAGTTTCCAGACATTTACCAGAAATTTTCCACCCCTTTGTAACCCTACATGGTGGTTTTTCTCTGTCACTTGTTATTGTCAGAATAAACAGAAAATAGCCTCTGAGGGATCACAGTGAGTCTCTGCATCCTGCATGCATATACTGGTCATTCTATTACTGCAGAACACAAGCAAAGGAAACCTTCCTGATTCCTCTGGATGCCTTGAGAGAAGTGCTGAAATTGGAATAGACAGTAGGAGCAATAACATCCAGACGTTAGAATACAATTTCAAAGAAATAAACTTTTAGTTTCTCCCTGAAGGCATCCATAAAAGTGGTATTTAACTTTTATTAAACTCTTCTTTTTGACCAAGCATAGGGAGGAACAGAACAAAAACTGCATGTCAGCAAAAATTGTTTGTGTTTATATTTCACTGAGAGATCTGCTGTTGTGCCAGAAACCAGCAACAACATCTCGACAGACGACAAGATTGCGTCGAATCACCATTTGTGTGGAGTAAAGAAGGAGGTCACTGGCAACAATGTCGGTTTTCTGATGTTTACTGTTGATCATCATGGTTTCTGGAAACTATGTAATCGCATGTTTGTTTAGTTTGTGACACAGATTGTGCTGCTGTTTGGCCTCCTCTGGATGTTTGACTTCAGGATATACAGTATTTAAACGATCTGGTAGCACAGCCTATGGACCGTCCGGATGATGTTAATCGTACATAGATAACAATAAATGAGTTTAAACTACCATGAACCTGATTTTTTTTTTCCACTTCTTCAAAGAACACACACACACACACACACACACACACACACACACACACACAGCTCCAGCTCCTCCAGGTACTGAAATGAGCAAATAGGATCTGCCACATTCTACCTTCTGCTCTCCAGTTTTCAGCCAAACGCTTCACATTTCTATTACTGACACAGTGGCTGCCTTTCCTGGGGCGATCACACACCATGGAGACACAAATATGGAGGCCTGAGGTTCCGAAAATTTCTTCCTCACTGTCACACTTGCTTTTCTTCCTTCCTTCACAACAATACACGTCCCCCCCATCTTGTTATTTTCTCATTTCTAGATGTAGCTACAGCTTCCACAGATGAGGGTTTCATGCAGGGCTCCACTGATTTCATTCAGTCTTTTTATTGTACAAACTGATAGGACATTGATGACTTCAGTGAAACTGTTCCTTTGGTTCCTCTGGCTTCACAGTTGTGACTATGATGGTGGATCTAGGGTCCATGTGTAGTCTGCTTGCTAAGGCTGCCAGTACTTTGTATTGATCATAAATGGGTTTTAGGGTGTAGGCGAAGAGGAGTTTACTGGTACACTGCAAAAAATAAGGGTCTAAATATTAGACGTAAACACTTATTTCAAGAGAAAATAGTGAAATTGTCTGCAAACGTGACAAGAAATCTTAAAATAAGTAAGTAAGATAAGTGATTTTTAAAACAAGGTAAGTGATCTAAATGTAAGAGCTTAAATCTTGTCAAGTGCCACATTACACAAACTGCACTCCATGTTTTTGTCTTTGTTGGGACTTGAACCAGCAACCTTTTATTTCCTGAATGAAATCTTACCCCACTGAGCCACTGCTGTCTCAACAGATGGACAGTTTCATGAAATCAGTTATTTTATTTCTGCCTTAACAAACAGGAAGTGAATAGAAGATGCAGTTTTGGTTTGCACAGTTCCTACAACATCAAAGGAAAAGCAGAGGACACACTTGGTTTTGCAGCTGTGATGTTGTCAAAGTGAAATAACATAAAAAAAAACTGTATTATTGTCATTTGAATATGAATAACCTTTCTTTTACATTTTAGTGCCATACACTTATTTGGAGCATTTGAAGATTAAAAAAAAAGAAAAGTTTATAAATAAGTATTGCTTTAAGAACATCCATGTCTTAAAATAAGGGAAACAATCTTGTGTCTTTGCTACAATATCTGTTGCTTCACCTTAAATCCAACTTGAAATTAGCTTTAAAAACTTACTAAGATGAAACCAGAAATAATTTGCTTAAATAAGACATATTTTCTTTAGCAAAAAATGCTTGAGGAGATTTTTTTTGCTACTTGGACTAAAAATGTGTCTAAATTTCTTGAAACAAGCTTTTTAAAACTTGCTAAGATTTCAGTTTTTCAGTGTATATATCTGTTGAATAGTATCATCACAGAAGTGCTTTTAATGTTTTCATCAACATCTGCATTAAGATCTTTGAAGTTTCATGGTTTGATCTATTAATTCCTTAGATTATTTTTGTCAAATCATCCTAGAAACAGCTTATTGAACACAAATACCCTGCATGTACATTATGTGTTTATACATCACATATACACAACCTCACACAAGCATTGTTTATTAAAAACAGTTGTTTCTGGACAATGCCGCTTTGCTTTTTTTATTTCTTAGTTTTAGTTTTGCTGGTAGTAGTTGTTTGGCTTTATGGAGATGTTGCTGTTGTTTTTATACCTTTACAGCTGAATATCTAAAATGTTTTCTGGCCCTGAAAAAGTATTTAGCTTAAAAAATGTATGAATTTCCCTGCATTAGAAAACAAAATGAGATTTATTAAAAAAAAAACAAAGGTTACAAGTAAAAGAAAAGGGTTTTAAATGAAGAAACAGTGAATCAGAAGAAAAGCTCAAAATGCAGACATAAAATATTTACATTCCTAATAAACACTTCACTAAAAATCATAGTTATAAAACTTTAGTTGTCGTTTTGCATCCTTTACCTGCTTGACAACATCTGGCTCCTCACAGTCGTAGAGTTGGATCTGGAGTTTGTTTCTTGACCAATCAGGTCATAATGTGGACATTAATAAACATTAATGATCGTATGAACGAAACTAAAAGTCGATATGGTTGGAAATTAGCCACTTTGTCTGATAAGCATGATAGAAATTGTCTCTGTGGTTCAGCTAACACAACTTTGTCTTCATCTACTACAGCGGACATGACATCCCACAGGTGGATTAAGGTCAGGGCTCTGAGGTGATTGATCCAAGACTCCTACTTATATCTACTTTATGTGAACAGATGATTGTTGCACTTTTATTCATTATCTTGTTGATTGCCTGAATCATTTTTGTTTAATTTAATTTAATTTAGCCAGATTTCACTACACTGCTGTAAAAAAAATGCCAGCAGACTTTCCCCACATACCTCTTGGCCTATCTATCATCACACAGCTTCTACCATCACGCTTTTTGTGAAGGTTTTTGCAAATCTAATCTCAACTTTCTGGTTCTTTGAGGTTATAAATGATTTCTGCCACATCACTTTCCCTCTGCACCAGTTCTCGTTGATCACACTGTGTTTCGAATGGTCAGTGAGCGGAGTTGTATTTGCCAACTCTCATTGACCTTTGAAGCTGCTGCTTCTTGACAGATTTTTTCACATTTTGATCACAATCCTCCAGACCGCTGCCGATTTTTCTGGGACTGCCTGCGAACCCTTTGTTCCCAGTCTCAAGTCCTCCATTTAACTTCTTTTTGGAAGTAAATCCAATTGTGGAGAATGAAAACTGAGATTTTTGTGCTGATATGATGTGCCGGTGAACTATATTTGACCCTCCTTTTGAGCTCACTTCACTTGTTTCTCATGTTACTTTCAACCAGCTCCACAGAGCCTCTAGCAGAGTGACCACTCTTGTAATTAATTGCATCTACAATCAGAAACTTTCCTGTATTTTTGTCGACATTTATAAGGTTATGCTCATGCTTTTTTAGGTGACAGACCCTGAATAACCCATCACCGTAATCTCTGTCATACTTCTGACAACCTGCTTTCTCAGGCTAATGGTGGGAATTTCAGTCAAAGGAAGAATAGTGCAGGAAACCAATGCACAAAGAGGGAATTAAACATGTCAAGAGCTGAGAAAAGCTTGATTCCTGCTGGATAAGAGCTTTAACAACTGAACAGAGTTTATCCTGAGATTCGCTGACTGGTTTCTATACTGAACATATGGAGAATCTAAGTCCTTTGAAACAAAAGCAAAAAGAGACACCTCTCCTGTCATCTATTCTCATGTCAGACTTGGCTCAGGTTTACACATTTTGAACGAGCCTCCCACTGAAGACTATTCTTCTGGTTGACAGTGAAGCTTCAGAACATATTGAGGACAAGTTTTTTAAGTTGTATTAAGCTGGGGGACGTCCCCTGAACTGCGATGTACTCAGGTGTTTTTTTGGATCACATTTCAGAGAACACAGAGCGGTGTTTAAGCACCAGCCTCCCCAGTGATATGCAGCAAAGCTGGAAAGTTGGGAGAAGACTCAACTTTTTTTTGATATGTGGCATAAAAGAGTACTTTTTACAGCAGCTCCAAAGATGAGGCAAACATTTTCAGTCGGCTCCTGTGTTGTAAATATTCTGAAGATGACCTAACGCTAATGAAAATTCCCTTTGCACTGTGATTTAAGAGCGCTGTGCAGTCTATGTATTCCTGCCTTTTCAGAGGAGAAGGTTGTGAGAGCATGGCCTGACCAGACAGAGCTGTGGCATCAGGAATAAAAATGAGCATCAGGCGCAATAGTTTGCAAAGCCTGTTGTCTTCTCCACACTGCACAAGAGGAAAAAAGAAATTAGATTACATTTTAAGAACTCTTTGGAAATGGATCTTCATGTGTTATGACTCCTCTGTTGTTGATACAGGAGCTCACAGCTTTAAAATCTGGATAGAAAAAAAGCTCACCTGTTGAAGTTTTGCCCCTACTAATATACTTCAGCATCTTTTCATTGATCTGCAGATGTTACTGTCACCACACTATTCTCTTACTGTCAACAAAAACATGACCTCTCGGTTTTTTTTTTTTGGTGGTTTCAGCATTTTGAGCATTAAATTTAATCTAATCTTACTTTAAATAACAGCTTTACTACCAATTTGCTAATAGCGCTGCCACTCTACTCACAATACTATGATGTTGAACCTGTGGCTGTAAATAATTGTCTCAGTTCAGTCCATTGGACACTGAACCTCTGTGGTGCTGAGTTACTGTTGCAAAGATGTGATGACTGTGAATGTCCTATACTTGGATTTTTTTAACCAATCATCTTAATAATGAGACAGACAGACAGACAGACAGACAGATAGATAGATAGATAGATAGATAGATAGATAGATAGATAGATAGATAGATAGATAGATAGATAGACAGGTAGATACTTTATGAGTCATTTCTATATAACATAAACGAAGTTGTGTTTCACATGTTCACAATTCAGTGCAATGTAAAATCCATATTAATAAATAGTAATAATAAAGTAACAACAGCAGGCTACTACAGCAGCAAATTCACACTTCACACAGCAGTTCTCTGGTTCATCAGTCTAACTGCTGAGGGAAGGAAGCTGTTAAGCATCCGTGTTGTCTTGGTCCTGATGCTGCGCTGCCTCTTCTCTGACAGCATCAGCTCAAATATGATGGACGGGATGTGTGCAGTCCTTCAGGATTGTACCTGCTCTGCGCAGACAGTGCGATGAAGATGTCCTGCAGCGTTGGTAAAGGAGCACCTATGATCTTCTCTGCAGTTTTCACAAAGGTTGTTGATCCCCCGTCAACACATCTCTTCTGTTTCTGAGTCCTTTGGAAACAGAAATGGAGACGGGTCTTTGAGGATCAAACAGCTTCTCTGGTTGTGTACAGTATAGAAAACATCGTGCAGGATTGTAATTATTTATTCTGCAACAATTTTTCAACTTGCATATTTCACATGTAATCCCATAAAATTGTCAGTGGGAAGAAGGAGCATAAATAAATGTTTGTATCACTTCATGTTTTGATAATTTGATGTGCATCCTTAACACAACACCTTTGATATACACAGTGATATTACTGCACACTGGGGAAAAAAAAACCCAGTAATTATTAATAATAAAACTCTGTGGGAGTTTTAAAGTGCAGATCCTCGCCACCGATTTAGAGTTATTACAAAATTCATTGCGCTGACGCTACATTGAGATTATAACCTGCAAAGATGGGAGATCCTTCCACAGAAAAAGAAATAGATATTTCTCGGCATGTTTTTGTCCCAGTTGTGTTTTTCTTTGCGCAGTCAAGGCTTCTTTCAGAAATATGTGGAACACAACATGCCCGTGTAGATTTGATTCATTCATATATTTCATTTTCGTGGCGTTTTAAAACTTTTTCAGTGAATTTGAAAGTCCCTAACAAAATTTGAGCATTGAAGTGCAGTTGAAAATAGCCCAGGATAGATCCATTGTGTTTGCATTATTAAAGACCGGCTCTGAATAATTCAGCCTCTTAGAGTGTGCAGTGATTTCCACATGAGGACTGTCTTGTGGGCTGAGCTCTAATATGATTATATAGAGACTCCGCAGAAAACCCATTTACTTGACCAGTAATTCAGAGCTGCATCAATATTCGCAATGATCATATTGAAAATGATCAACTCCTCCTCCTCATCCTTTTCTTCCTCTGCTCAACCACCATTTATCTGCACTGTGTAGGCTAGCTAAAAATAAAAGCCAACAGAATCAATCTCTATTTACATACCACATCCCATAGATCAAAATGCTACGCAAGACACTTCAAAAAATATTCAGAGAGCAAAGGAGATTAAGGGGAATGTGAAATCTCCTTTCCCACAAACCTCCTTGAGTCAGTGCTGGAGAGATGTGTCAGAGCTGGCTAGGAGCTCCGAGCTGCTCGTCACAATGATCCACTCCACTGAGTTGTATAAAAGCTGCACTCAACTCCAGACTCTGTGCACTTACACCATTCATTTAATGGTACATTTGTTTTGTCCAGGGGCCGCAACCACACACATAAATTACAAACTAAAGATACTTTGCAATTCATGAGAAAAACACTCTTAATGTTAAGTAGTAGGATGTTTTGGCATACGGTTCCTTTTGTGAGGAACACAACCAAGAATCCAGACTTCAATTCAGAAAAATACAGATTTTAGGATTTTCCCTGATGAAAGCAGCTGTGGCTCAGAGGACACAACTTGCTCTCCATATGTCTATAAAGTTCCTGCACAACCAGAAGCCTTTAAGACATTTTCATTAATGTTTATATTGATATCCCTCCCACTTGATTGTTCACCATGTTAAATAAATGACCAATAAACACATGACCACCTGTAAAATACATGTCACGCTATCAGTGTTGAAACAATCCTGATTTTAACAACAGATATTTACCATTCCTGGTGAATCTCCGTTCACGGACAAGGTCAAATTCTGAATTGAGACACATTACATACAGGTTCTTGAGTTCCTGTGGCCAAACGGCATCAGATCGGAGCAATGTGGCGTGACTCCTGCTGCAGGGGCTGAGGCTGATAAGAACCAATAAAACATGTGACTGTTACATGGCTGTGAACCTGTAAAGAGAGAAGAACAATGAGTCTGATTGGACAGTCCAGTCACATCTGACAGAGCAGTGGAGGGAGACAGTGGTAGGACCATAACTTATGAGAAAGACCTGAACCATTTCATTTGTTCTTGTACGATGATGTTATGCTGCATGTTAAATCAGAACTGAAGGACTTTGAATACTGTGGACACTCTTTTCTTGGACATTGTGTTGCTTGAATCTAGTAGTTCTAGTAGTAGTTCTTGTTCTTCGACTTCTTCTTCTTCTTCGAGTTCTTCTTCTACTTCTTCTTCTTCGAGTTCTTCATCTTCTTCTTCTTCTTTGAGTTCTTCTTCTTCTTCTTCGAGTTCTTCTTCTTCGAGTTCTTCTTCGAGTTCTTCGAGTTCTTCTTCTTCAAGTTCTCTTCTTCGAGTTCTTCTTCTTTGAGTTCTTCTTCGAGTTCTTCTTCGAGTCCTTCGAGTTCTTCTTCTTTGAGTTCTTCTTCTTCTTCTTCGAGTTCTTCTTCTTCTTCTTCTTCGTTCTTCTTCTTCTTCTTCTTCTAGTTCTTCTTCTACTTCTTCTTCT
>OOFC01048818.1:6625-25162 GCA_900323345.1 Pseudochromis fuscus
CAGTTATTTGTCAGGTTGAGCTGAGCTGATGTGATTGAGGTCACATTACACTGAATACCTGCAGACACCTTCCTGGCACCAGTCAGACTTGATGACTGATGTCTCCTGTGTGTGTGTGTGTGTGTGTGTGTGTGTACAGATGATGTCAACAACACACTAACCTCAGTCCATCTGTGAAATCTACACAGTAAAATATCTGGGTTGTTGAACTGGGTCAGTATTGAACTAATTACAAACTGGATTGATTTACTCTGCAGGATGAGTTGTTGTACCAACATGTTATTGATTATATATGGATAAAAAAACTCCACATGTACAGTGTGATATGTAGCAGCTGTGGGTTGAAACAATCAGCATCTTAGTGTGTGTAGTGTGTGTAGTGTGTGTGAGTCTGTATCTTCTGTCCAGATGTGACTGAACCTGCTGATCACCGCTGACATGTGCACATGAGGATGTCGAACACGAGGATCTGTTTTATTTCACACTTTGGTTCAACGCTGATGGTTTCCCTCCGAGTCATAAACACAGGTATTTGGCAGGTACTGCAGACGTGCCGTGTGCAAACAGGTGAGCTGCTGTGGAGCTGACGTGTCAACAGTTTGGTAAAGTAACAGACACACAGAGAGGGCTTCAGGCGGCCATGTTTAAATACAGTGGAGCTACTGTTGTTTGCAGAGAGCTAACACGGAGCACAGGGAGCGTCTGTGTGGGTCTGACCTGCAGTGGACTCAGGGTGCCCCATCAAAGCAGACACACCGCGGAGGAATCTGGGCCAAGCACAGGTCTGGTGTGTGCAGGTGTGTTGGAGGGTGAGTGTGTGACTGTATCAGGGACTGTTTATAGAAACAACCGGGTCTCAAACATGAGGCTGATGCAGAAACATGTGCAATATTCACCAACAGCCACTAGGTGCTGCCTCCAACTGATTCACAAACACTCAATACATTCAGATCTCATGATGCATCTTTTCCCTGCAACACAAACTGAATGAATGTATCTCTATTGATCTGATTTCTAACTGTGGTCGACTTCACTGATTGGTTGCAGCTTCTCGCTTCTTCCTGCATCATCGCAAGAATGTTTCCTCCGCATCCGTGGGCACCTCAACAAAGCTGTCTCAGTGCTCGGACCCAGTGTTCTGACCCACGCTAAGGGTCAGACGGATTGCATCATCAGCACAATGTCTCTTCATTCACACACACACACACACACACACACCACCGGGTCATAAATCCTGAGCATGAAAACATTCCACTTAGCATAAAATCAGGAATGTTTCCACAGCTCATATATTTTGCCAGAGGGAGGCGAGTGTGCAGAGAGACATCCACTGTGTGCAGAGGAGGGATTTTTAAAGTGGCGCTGCCCCCCGGTGGTCATGAGAAGAACTGCAGCTTTCCAACTGCAACATGTTGTATTTGACTGGTTGAGGGACTGAAGACAGATGTTTCCTCAGGACTCAGGTGTTGGAGGGTTCTGTGATCCTACCTGTATCGGTCGGCCGTCCTCTGACCCAATCATGTTCCTCCATTCCATCAGGGAGCGCTGCAGAGTGTCCAACCCCGTCTCCCAGAGCCGGACGTACCCGCCCATATCCACCGTGACCACACCTCCGGACCCGAGAGCACCAATGAGGACGTCTGACTCCGACACCTTGGACAGCCAGCTGGTGTATGGCGACACACTCATCGACCTGTCAACCACAAATATATCAGAGAGTCAGAACAAAACCACTGAATTAGATTAAAAACACATTATTTACAATAATAATTTTTGAGTTTGAGAACATAATTGTAAAAGATATAAATGTAAAGCTGTGTGTGGCCACTAGGCAGCGCTACAGGATCAAAGTGTGTGTTCTTGTTCTGAAGGACAAAGAAAGCTGGACGCTCCGATCACCTCGGGACAGGGATGTATTTAACCTTCTTGGAGTTCAGATCCGTCACCTCCAGGTACGCTGCTGTCATCGGAGGCGTGACGTCTGAGGGACAAGAAAACACAATACACACTCAGTACACACTCGGTACACACTCGGTACACACTCGGTACACACTCAGTACACACTCAGTCCCCTCTGAGTCTGGATCCAGCTGCAGTTTTCTCCGAGCTCTCACCTTTGGGGTAAACCTCTTTGAGCGGCACCTTGCTGGGTGGAAGGGCTCGGACCACCTGATTGGCCGAGAGCAGACTAACACAGTTCTCCCGTTTGGCCGTGCTGGTCCGGAGCCCGCCTCTGAGGAACATGTGAGCCCCGCCCTCACCGCTCCTCATCTCCGACAGGTCGACGGGCCTCGGGAAGCTGTACACCTCGTTAGGGGACTGGAACCAAGAGGAGCACATCACTACATCATGGACCATCAGAGGGTCTGACTCAGCCCAGCTCTCATCCACACATTACACAATGAGAAGCTACATGCTCAACAGGCTGCCACCTGCTGTGAGCTTTGAAGACATGTTAAAACTGTTAGTTACACTCGACTTGCTCCATGAAGCTGCAACAAAAAACTGAACTTACACTAAAATACAAGAGTCTCGTATTCAGCCAAATATTCTTTCACTTTGTACTAACAGGATGCAAACAGACACACAACACACCTGAGAGTGACACTGTTGTCCAGCACAGCAGTAAAATAACACAACACTTTCTCACCATGAGATCTGGGAAACCCACAACCACCCGAGCGAAGCAGCTGGTGTCGGTCAGCACACGGTTCGGAGAAACTATCTTCTGGTTCAGAGCAGCACTGAGGTTCTCGTTGGGAAGCTGCTCACTCGACAGCATCTGGGGTTTGGGCAGCTCGGCTGGGACGGAGCGAGAGGACGAGGACAGAGAACGGGATGGACAGGGGACAGAGACACAGAGACACCGTTAAGATGACTGAATACAGAGAGAGAAAAACATTTCAGAGACACTTCATGTGAACAACTGCGTCTGTGACATCACTGCAGAGACACTGACAGCAGCTCCCATGTTTCATCTTTACATCAGTTCTGTTCCTGGTGCCTCATTAGAAAACACAGCTGCACTGAGTCATTACAACCAGCGCTGACCTTTGAGGACGGACTCGCTCTGACCTCTGTCTCTGAGACCTGCAGGGATCCTGGATAGTTTGACTGGACGCTGACAGATGAACCAGAGGTCAGAGGTGTTTCTGTGGACCTGTCTGTGAGGGTTTAATGGTGTTGACATAATGTCTGTAACAGCAGCTGAATGGATCATAAAGGCTGTGAGGAGACGTCCGTCCTCAGTGTCCTCCTTGTTTTATAGATGTACCTGTGCTGGCTCCGTGACCTGAGCTGACGGCGTCCTCGTTGATGCTGTGCAGCTGACACACTCCAGAGTCCTCGGCTGCCATGTGCATGGGCTTGGTCAGCAGGAACTTCCTGTGCAGTCGGACACACAGCCTGTGATGTTCTGATCCGTTACAAAGTTACCTTCACAGCTCTGATCTTCATCACTGACTTGTTGGTGCCGCTCTCCAGCAGCAGCCAGCGGTCCTCTGCCACCAGGAAGACGGACTTCAGGTTGATGGGGAGCGAGATGGCGTGGACCCGGCCCTCCAGCACATCCAGCACCTCCAGCTGATTCCTGCACAAACACCCACACCAGCGTCAGATCCTGCAGGACGCCCTCAGGCTGTGAGGGATCTGGATCAGATCTGAGGAGCTTACCCATCCTCCTTATAGAAGAGGAGCCAGTTTTTGTGGGCGAAGTCACGGCACATCTTATGACCTCCCTGTAATCAGCACACACAGCACATCCACTGCAACACTCAGTCATTACAACACAAACACACACCAGGTTTTTACTGGTCTTTGTAAACCAGAGTTTGCAACGATGGATCAGAAACCCTCTGACCTGCTGCTGCTCCTTACTGCTCCACCAGGTGGAGGTCCTGCTGGAGGTGGGCTGGTCACTGTCTGCAGACAGCAGGAGTCTCCTCACAGCACCTGTCACCAAGTCCAAGTGCAGGACTGTGTTACTCTGAAGAGAGGAAACAACAACACAACACAACACAACTGATTTCAAATAAAATGTTATGAAAAAGTGTTTTCATCATGATGTTACAAATAATTTAATAACAATGTAACACATCAGATGACAAATGAAATGAGTAATTTAAATGAGTAATAAAAAGCTGTTGACTTCCTCCATGTGGTTGATGCTGTGATCAGATGTTTCCTGGTGGAGGTCAGTATGAACTACAAGCTGCAGACTGAACTACACTGTGTTTGAACCTCTTCACATGGAGTCAGACTCTGATCATCACACTGTTACAATCACAGAGGACGTCTCACATTCACTTATTCACACATCCACAACAATCACACTGACACTAATTATTACATTTCTATTTTCACTAAAATGAAAATGTGTGTTTGATGTTGTTCTCAGAGAAAGTCACCAGATGTATTTGTACAAAGTCAGATTTATTAGAGTCTTTGGTTTTGCTTTTATTCTGTCTCCATCTGCTCAGCTACTTATTTGTTTCTCTCCTTTCTTTAAAGATCCAGTGTTAGGTTATTGATCTCTCCACTTATACATCTACTTTCTTTTAAACTTTGAAGAATTTACTTTGTAACAAATTGCAAATGTAAAAGAAGATAAGTTGTATATAAATAAAGTTGATCTATGAAATGAAACACTCCCCACATCTTCTGTTTATTCCTGTCGTCCTGTTGCCTTCACTTTGACCCAGTCTGTGATACATTCTCCTGCAGCACGGCCACCAGAGGGCGCTGCTCTCACAGTGAAGCCCTGAGAGGTGAGGATTGATGTGAACACTGCACTCACACTTCATTCAATTCAAAGACGGACATGTTGTTTGTCTGGACATCTTGATTTCTGTGTGTGTGTGTGTGTGTGTGTGTGTGTGTGTGTGTGTGTGTGTGTGTGTGTTGAACCGTGCAGTGAGGGGCTTTTCGTTTGTGACGCACGAGGATTCATCCTCAATAGAGTTTTATGAGAAGGAGCCACGGGGGAGCTGGCCTTGGCCCCGGCTACCCTGCTTCACACTAATGGTTTCCTTATGGCCTCCCAGTCCTGACACACACACACACACACACACACACACACACACTGGTGGAGCTGTGCAGAGAGGGCAAACCCCATTTCCTGGTCCTAAACATACACAGAGCTGAGAGAGAGGGAGCACATGTGAGGGCACACGTGTTGGTCCTGCATGTGGACGGTGGATGGACGTGAGTGATGGCACCATATCATGTGTGTGTGTGTGTGTGTGTGTGTGTGTGAAGGTTTTCTCTGATTTTCCTGGAAGGACAGTGACCTGTGAGTGAACCTCATGTTGTCTGGAGCTCTTCATTTTTGGACAGACGTAACATGATCCATCACTTTGGTATTTTTAGAAATCCTCCTCTGGTCTAATATGCAGCAGCTGTAGTGTTCTGGTTGGACACATCCAGCTACATTGTTCTCCTCTTACACTGTGCGCTGTCACGGGCCCGGGTCTTACGGGGTAAGAGAGATCCGACGTCAAACAACCACCAACCACCAACCATTTTAAGAAACACACTCGGCTATTTTCAATGTGGGAGGAGTCTGTGGTGGTCCAGGACAGGAAGAAGATGAAGATGTCAGAGAGAAAAGACTGGACTGTGACTCCTTGGAGAAGATGTGTGTACAGGTGGATTAATACACAACAGGGGGAGGACATGAATATATTTTCTACTGAAATACTCTGATCAGTGGCTGCACGTTGATATTTATAACAACTGCAGAGGAACATTTACAGTCAAAGGTAAAAGCAGCATCTCCCTGATATGTGAGAAGGAGACGATGGCAAACCAATGCAAACACGGCGGGTTTCACACCAACAGCTTTAGTATTTGTTTGGTGATAAACACTAATCAGTTGTTCAGGCTGTAAACAGATCAACACGTCCTGAAAGTGTCAGTGAGACAAATATTTAAACTTCAAGACAAAGTGAAAACTCAACAATGTGTCACAGAGTTGGTCTCTGAGCTAACTGCTGCTACTGCTAACTGCTGGTTCCTTAGAGCACATACACACATCTCTGTGTGTGTGTGTGTGTGTGTGTGTGTGTGTACCTGCTCCTCGTGCAGCACCACCTGTCCATCGAGGGGACTCCCGAGCGGCGCCACGGTTACAAACGGCTGCCAGACGCCGCTGATGGTTCTGGGGAAGACGTCGTACAGCTCCATGCACTGGATGGTGTCTCCGTGCTCCAACATGGAGTACAGGGTCACGGGGTTACAGGTGGCCACGTACAGCGTGTCTGCCAACAACACAAACACACACCAGGAGTTTCAGTTCAGCAGTTTTATTGAAATGTTGTATAAAGCCTATTTTCATCTGCAGACGTCAGATCATTACTTTGTTGTACACTGCACCAGATCCTGTGATGTCTCCCTACATGAACACAAACACTGAGAGCAGAGCCTGGGAATGTGCTGTGAGTGTGTGCGCGTGTGTGTGTGTGTGCATACCATCTTTGGTGGTAACATCACAGATGATGTTCACTTCATTCATGGGAACCTGCCAGTGGGCTCTCTCCTCCGTGAAGCTCAGCGCTCTGCTCTCCTGTCTGTTGCAGGGATAACTCTGGACCCTCAGGAACACAGGGCCCTGTGAACAGAGCTGCTGTTACAGTGGTGCACACGCGCACACGCACACACACGCACACACACACAGTACAACAACAACAACACTGCTGCATGCAGGGAAACCACCACTTCAGCTTCAACCTTCAAAATAAAAGCACCTCACCACCAAACCTGTATCTGTGCTCATGGAGCCAGTTCCTCCTGGAAGTTTGATTTAATTAATTCAGTAATTAAATCAGTGAACTGACAGAAAACTAAATGACAACAATTTTAATAAATGAATAACTGTTAAAGTTTTTGTATTGTTAAAAAAAAATTCTTACAGAAAATACTTCATATTTTGTTTCTAATGTTTTATGATTGGAAATCAATTTGTTGTCCAACATCATCGATGACGGGCCTGAAAATAAGTTTTACAGTCTGAAATATTTAAGTTTAAACTGATTTGTTGAGGTTGTATTTGATCTCACTGCTTTTTATTTTCCATCAGAACATATTTCTCCATCTCAGGATGAATGAAATGCTGCAACCAGCAAATATTTTCATTAGTTTCTATTTGTATCTGATTTTATTTGTTTATTGCAACATTTTGTGTGTGGTGCATGTTTGCACTGATCCATTTTAGTTACATTTACATGAGGGGATGACCACACAGGTCATTGTAAACAATGCAACAATGTAACATGAGGAGAATTATTCCACATTTGATCCCAGTATAATGTGGATGTAGTGAATCCTTCTACTCTGTATGAAGTGTGGACAGTGACAGTCGAGGTGGTTCTGGTTCTGGTTCTGGTTCTGATCCACCTTCCTACCACACATGAGGAGCATGGCGGCTCATTGTTGGACGTCTTCCTCCCTGCTTGTGTTTCACTGTGTTTACCTTGATGTCCAGGGGGCGTGTCTCGGTGGGACACAGCAGTTTGCGGCGAGCGTTTCCTTCTTGGTTTATGGTCCAGTACCCGGTCAGCTTCACCTCGGGCAGCGGCAACCTGGAGGGTGAAGGTTAGATGGTGACGAGCGCCTGGTGTCAGACTGTGAGATATAAATATGTGAAGTGTGTGTATTGGCACATGTGGGTTTTTCTGCTGTTTCTCTGATTTCTGGGTGGATCAGTCTGTGTGGATCTAAATAAACTAAACTCATCCTATTTACAGGACTGAAATGAATGATCTCAGATGGAAGCTTCATTCTGCTGCGAGGCTGAGACCTGATCCCTCTGTCTCTGGGGACGGTGAAGCCAGTGTCCACCAGTCCCTGACCAGATGTTTACTACTCTGTCCATGGATCACAGCTGGACCGCTGCCATCGTCTCATTGGCTGCAGGTGAAAGCTGCAGCGTGACCAGAGGATGGACGGTCCTCTAACCACAAATATCTCTCTGAATGGAGAAGCAGTGAGACACGTATGAAACACCACGTTTCTTCCTTTTCTTTTCCAAAAAGGGAAATGAAGAGGAAACATATTTGCTGTCATGTTTTCCTGTTACATAGATATAATGTGTTTGCATGAATAAAACACCGACTGCAAAAGGAACAAAAGAAGTTGAAATAATGTCAGTCAGATGATAAGAGCAGATACTTAAATGATCTGTTGCAGGAAAATACTTGTTTCTGCCTGTTTGGTTCTCAAAGTTTTACAAAGTGGTGAAAGTGAATTTAACAAATGTGATACTTTAAATGAAACCACAGGAGACAGAAGAAACAAATATTTTCCTTTATTTAAAACAGAAGTGCACATGATGAAACAATGTAGTGAGATTAGAGGTTTGTGTATAAATATGTGAGGTATGGCAGTAATGATCTGACTTCATGGAAGCCTCAGAGAGTTTCAGTCTGAAACCAAAGGATCCAGAGTCTGGATCTGAGCTTCTCTGTGCAAAATGAATCTTGTAACATTCACATGAAGAAGAACATGAGAGGAACATTTCAGAACCTTGATGATGGAGAAGTTCTGTTTTCACTTGAATAATATGAATTGTATTTTGTGTGAGTAAAGTTGCTGCTGAATCAAAGTAAATCAGTTGAAACAATAAAGACTCACTTCTGTTTGTGTGGCGTCACATTAAACTGGTGACAGAGGATTTTATCTGTTAATTGTTTGTTAAGATGATTCTGAAAATCATAAACAATCATATCGCTTCTTCAAACTGATGATCGCTGCAGTGGGTCAGTGTGAGCTGGTCCTGTCTGAAGCTACAGTCACCATCAATCCTGTAACCTGCTCCACAACCACACACTGATTATAGGAAGTAACTGACTCATTAGTGAAGCCAATGCAGAACTGCAACAACTGTAATACCACCACCAGCCACCAGGTGCTGCTCCAACTGACTTCAAAAATCCTGAAATATTCATCAATACATTTCTCCACAAGTCATTCTGATGTCATCAGATAAAGTCAACTCTTCTTCTCAGAGATCTGGGGGGAGGAGTTAGGGGCACCTCCTCACTCCTCCCTTCATATCCAAATATGGTCACTTCCTGCTCCAACAACCAAC
This sequence comes from Pseudochromis fuscus, assembly GCA_900323345.1. Taxonomy (NCBI): domain Eukaryota; kingdom Metazoa; phylum Chordata; class Actinopteri; family Pseudochromidae; genus Pseudochromis; species Pseudochromis fuscus. The sequence continues at coordinate 15,711 of OOFC01048818.1, forward strand.
ATGGTCACGTTCAGATACAAACTCCTGGATCAGGATCAGTCCACAAACCAGCAGGTGGTGTCCTTTCTATAAACAGTCTGTGTCCATAACTGACTAAATGCTCTTGGTGTATTGTCATCCATCCAGTTCTTATCAGAAGTGGAAGGTAATCAGATTACTACCATATCAAGTAATGCCCAGGATTCCTACTTTATTCATTATCTAACTCCTTAATGGTCTGTCTGTCTGACTGCTGCTGTTGTGCGTCACGTATCAGCCTGGATGGGCCTTAGTGTGTGTGTGTGTGTGTGTGTGTGTGTGTGTGTTGTCCTAAGGCCTCCTGGTGTCTTACTCCTTAGCCAGTTTGACGGAGCTGGCCTTGGCTCCGATGGGGATCCCGTGCTTGTGCAGCGCCTCCACCAGGACCTCCCGCATGTCTTTGTTGTACGAGTCGAAGTCGAAGACGTTGCGCACCACGCTGGCCAATCCCTCGCCGGGAAACTTCTGGAGGGAGGTAAAGAGGGGGAGAAAGGAGGGAGGGAGGGGGAGGGATAGAAATATGTCCATCAGTGTGACTCACTGCAAACCTCCATGACTCTCACAGCTCTGATGTGAGCAGACTGGTGATGGCAGCAGCTGTAACTGGATGTTTGTCCATTTCTTGCCTCCATCGCCCAATCAGCTGTTGCTCATTATTACAACCATAATTTCCCATACACACTGTATTTACAAAGCCTGATAAACTGCTGTGTGATCAATCAGGCCCCTCCCACCAGGTACCAGCTGCATGTATGAAGCACAGGTCAGTATTGATCCAGGTTTCCAGTGCAAAGGTGAAAGGGTAATCAAGGCCTCCACTGACTGCAGCCTCCAACAAGCAGCTGAGACTTGGACTGAATGATGCTGCATCTGTCCTGCTGCAGGTATCGACAGCCGTGCAGATGGATGACAGCACTGGGTGGCCGGTGGGGAAATCAAACATAAAGGCTGGTCCCCGGGAGCCCACGTATTGATCTGCAGTGGTGTCGGCTTGAATCCTAATTCACTGCTTTGTTGTCTCGACCAAGTTCCCCCGGTCGTCTGCGGTGATTTTTAATCTGTGCTAAATACTGTGACACATTTCTGCAGACCACACGGAGGCGTGGGAATGTGACGACTCTGATCATTAAACACACATCAAACAGTGTGTGTTGCTGCAGGGAGACAATCACACAAACCAGCCCACAACAGCCTGTGATGGTGTCTCATCACAACACATCCTGCAGCATGAAGCCTGCACTGTGGCTCCACACGGCTCCTCTGGAGGATCTGATGGAGAAATACTACAAACAATAACAACATGGTGACCACAGAGTTTCAGTTTATGTCCCAACTCTTGGAGACATTTTAATCTTGTTTCTATAGAGGACGGAGTGAACACGATGCAGGGTGAAGAGTTGGTATCTGAAGAGGCCATGTTGGTGGTTTGGAGCCAGAAGTGACCATATTTGGATATGAAGGGAGGAGTGAGGAGGCGGGGCTTGACCCTTGAACCTGAGGACACTGAACTGGAGTTCAGATTAGCCCCGCCCCTAACTCCTCCCCCCAGATCTCTGAGAAGAGTTGACTTTATCTGATGACATCACAATGACTTGTGTCACCTGGAGCCAGCCTCTAGTGGCCGTCGGTGGTACTGCAGTCAGTGTTAAACTTGCTATAAACAGTCTGTGGTTGTTATAAATAGTTTCCCACTGAAGATATTTTGGTAGAGATTTAATAAAGTGAAGGAGTAAATCATTCAAGATGAAATGTGCTGCTTTGAAGAACAGAGATGTGACCATAATGACTGTGAGCGATCTGCTGATTGTTTTGTGGTGTGAATGTGTGGTTCAGAGTAATGAGAAAATGAGGAGTAAACAGGGAGGTGGGAGGAGCAGGGGGAGAGGCTGTACACTGCTGTACAGTCAGATACTCTGCAGAGCACAGATCAGAGGAAACTCAATCTATTGGACACTAGAAAGAAACAATCAAACACTAACGTCCATACTGTGAGCAGGGTTTGGCTCAGCCTCTCTCTGTGGGGGGCTGAGGGCGGGTCACCTCCAACTGCAGATTACACCCCCGCTCTGTGGTGTAACAGTGTGTTCTGGTGTGTGTGTGTGTGTGTGTGTGTGTGGGTGTGTGAGGACACTGCATTATTAAAGCGTCTCCGTGCAGGATTGAGGTCATGTAAATGTGGTCAATCATTGATGAAGACCAGTCTGAGGTGGTTTCCTGCTGGTGACGGCTGTGGATGCCCCGTCTCACCTGCAGGTGTTTGACGATGTTGACCACCTCTCGAGTGGAGTAGGGGTACGTGATGGTGCCCTGGTCGGCCATGGACCTCAGCTCTCCAAACGCAGCCACCAGCTTCTTCAGAGTGGCGTCGGGAACGTCGGGGCCGTACTGTTTGAGCATCGCCAGCTCGGCATGGGGCTTCGGGTTGTCCACAGCATGGCAGCTGAAAATATCACCTACAACAAACAAGCAGGAGTTTCATACTCTCTGTTCACACTTGGTCACACAGCTGCTTCCTCCTGCAGTCAGGAGAGTCCAAGCAGCAGCAGCAGTTTCCAGCTGTGGATATGATGTGATGAGCAGATCTACAGACAACTTTTCTCTTGTGGATTTCGAACCCACAGCTGTGACTGGGGAGCAGCCATGTCTGTGTAGATGTCTACGGCACAACGTCTTATCAAATAAGAGTGTGACTGATCTCCTGCTGCAGGGTGAGAGGACTGTGCTCCACTGATTGTGCGAGTGTGTTTGTGTACCTAGAGCTCCAAAGAAGTCGTTGCCCAGGAAGGGAAAACCAGGTCTGTTTGCCAGGACCAGCATCATGAAGTCCGGGTGCATGACGATGGTGTTGGGCCTCCCCTCAGCCTCTCGCACATCTGTGGAGGAAACACAATCAGCACAGGACCAAAACAAGACGTCTCACACTCTCTGTTCCTGCTGCTGTTTCAGTCCATCTGGTTTTTACTGCTGCGTGTTTTGATCTGTCACCGAGTTTCACACACGTCCTGACGCCATCGTTCACTCTCACGTTTGTGTTTATGGAGTCTGGAGGTTGTGTTTACATTCCTCCGGGAGGACGAGGCTCTCAGGAGCAGAGAGGCTGTCAGCAGCCGCCGTGATGATGTGGAAACACTACATGTTTACAGTCAGCACCATCAGAGTCCACTGGTACCTGTCCATAAAGGCTTTTATCCTAAGCCTCCTTCAGAGCAAACCTGATGTTTTACTCCTGTTTGCCTTCGAGGACATTCAATCCTCAGCTCGTCCAATCACTGGGCTTATTTCTGGAACTGGGACATGTCTGCTGTCGAGGTAATAAAGCCTCTGAGTGGGTGTGTGTGTGTGTGTGTGTGTACCTGAAATGATTCTTCGTCCATCAGCCAGGATCATCTCCCCGCTCTCCACCAGGGTTTTGAGGATGCAGGTGACGTTAGTTGGAGCTTTGTCGGCCTCGTCGATCACCAAGATGTGACCGAGCTTCACCGCCTTCACCTGAACACACACACACACACACACACACACACACACACACACACACACACACACACACACACACACACACACACACACACACACACACACACACACAGAGGTAAGATAAACTGTCTGTATCCAGTGGGTAAACTACAAAGTAAAACCAACAAAACTTTGTGTAGAAATAATAAAATGTGTAAAATCAGCATAAAGTTGGGTCAAAATAACATTGTGTTGTTTTTGGGTAAAAACCCAGGCTGCAGTTGGTCTGATATGAACCTAGTTCAGTTTTAGTTTGTGATGTGCAGGTCTAATCAGTCCTGTGGTCAGACTGGAACCAGAACCTTATTGGTCAGCAGAACACAAGTACCGTATTTTCTGGACTATGAGCACACCTGTCTATAAGCCACTATTGAATTTATGGGAACAGTTTCATGTGGTCCACTCTGACCGGGTCTGATGTGACGATGCTAAACGTATCGGCAGCACGGAGCTTGCTAGCTTGTAAAAAGCTAACGAGCTTTGTGCCACCGATACATGAGAAACACTGGTGTTTAAGCCGCAGGGTTCAAAGTCGGAAAAAAGTAGCAGCTTATAGTCCAGAAAATACGGTAATCATCTTCATGAAGTTTCAGTGATTGATACATTATTAGGTTATAAACAGACAAACACTCAAACATTAGAGTCTGGCTGAAGTGTTTCTTTCTAAACTTGGATTTTTAGGGTCATTAGTGGAGTTGAGGAAACAACAAACTCACTTTATCCTCTTTCAACAGAAACCTTCAGTTCAACAGAATCTATGGTTCAATATGTTTCACAACAGAAAGATGAAGGATTTACACTGAGGGATGTCTGAAAGTGTGTGTGTGTGTGTGTGTGAAGGTCAGCTGTAGTGAGATGTGATGATGAGTCAGAAACAGAAAGCACAGAGGATACAAACAAAGCTGAAGTGTTTCCTCGTCTTCCTCATGATGATGATGATGCTACATGAAGTGAGCAGTGAGGGAGTCAGTCTGTCTCCACTGATGCTCCACCTGTTGAACCTGCTCCTCCATCCCAGCTTCACAGAGCAGGAGCTGTTTCATTTACTGAATCAATCTGATCAGTTTAGAGCTTCTGGTCCAACCTCCTCAGGATGAGAGACCTGAAGCTGCTGTTGTTGAGCTGCTGTGTGGGCGGCTGAGGTGGAGCTTTTCTTATCATTCACACATTAATGTCTCCATTTAGTAAAACAAGTAGTCCAGCATGAGCGAGTCACTGCAGAGCATCTGTCACTGACCAGAGGTGAGTCCTCGTAGATGATGATGCCGTCTCGCACTGAGGGCTGGAGGGTCAGGGTCTGGACCGTCGTGTCCCTGCAGGAGAAAACAAATCAACAACCAGGGGAGGACACTGTGGAAAAATACTGTGAGCTCCTCTGAAACAGTGATGGATGCTGAAAATCATCTGATCAAATCTTTATCCCACTTCTTCTGAGTGTTTTGGACTCTCCAGAATTTTACTATAGAAGTGAATGGAGAGCATCTTCAGCTGACTCTGACCTTCAACTACAGGACTGGAGTTTATTCTTCTTTCTACTTTATCTGCTTCTACTTTTGTTTTGACTATTTCTAAATCTACTTTTCTTCTTTTACTATTTCTACTTCCACTGGTTTCTCTACTTCTCCTGTTTCTACTTTATTCTTTTGAAAAACATTTTATTCAGTTTTAATCAAATTATTTCATCTCTCAGCATCACTCTGGATTTTCTGCAGTAAAAACATCTTCTAGTTAATTCTGTGGTTAAAGTCTGAAAGTCTGCAGCTGATGGTGGAGGTGGTTGTTTGGATGATCAGCTGTTACTGTCTCCACAGATAACCACAGTGTGTGTTTCTGTATATCTCTTTACTTGGATGAGTCTTAAACAGCGTGTCAGTGACTCTGCTCGGGTTCAACAGACCACCAGCAATAAACATAAAGCATCTCTCCAACAACTTTGATTCCCTGGTTGTGTCCAAATTTGTCTCTCTCTGTCTTCCTCTGGACGTCTCCTCCCTCGTCCCTCTCTCCTGACCCAGGAGCTGTCCTAGTTTCCTCGCTGGCGAGCTGCATCTCTCTTGCTTTTCTGAGCTACATCTCTGTAGGTTTTAAGTCGCAGGCTCCCAGAAGCCACATGCTCAGAGCTCCCTGCCTCTGCCCTGCTCTAATATTAGCTGCTGCTACAGCAGCGAACCAGGACACACTCAGCTCCACTTCGACTTTCACAAGACTTTGACCAAACACACGTGCGCAGCCGAAAACAGAAATCGGATGCGTCTCCATGTGAATCTACTGCTGCGTGTAATCAGTGTCAGTGCTCAGCAGCAGGGAGTGTGTCACCAGGACTGACTTTCACCTCCCTGCTCTTTGGGTTTGTGAAGGTGATTCTGTTTGGTGCTCGTCTCCCATCAGACTCACACTCACATCGTCTTCCTCTTAACGTCCTCTGTCCCTCACTGATCTGATCATCCACCAGCAGCTCCCTGATCTCCTGACGAGCAGCACTGACCTCATTTTCCCAAAGCGTGATGATGGGAGTATTTAAAGAAGCAGAGAAGCCGAATTAACAAGGACTTCTTGAAACAGGTTTTCTTTATTCTAGGCAGATGAAGTCCTTGTTCTGGTGAAGGATGACCTCGTTTACTTGGGACCAAAATAGTTTGACACCGTTAAGACGGGAAGGCCGAGTCTGGGAGGTGGAGAGAGAAACCGATGGCTGCTCACATCCTCCGTGAAGAAGGTTACTTTGTTGTTCCTGGTTGAAAACAGCTGCTACTTAAAAGCTACAGTTGTGATGATGACCTGAGAGCAGCAGCATCATCTCCACACCAGAAACTGCTGCTCAAGTATCACATGTTTCAATTAAAACAAACACATCAGGTGATGATTTTTACAAAGAAAGTTCATTAACAGATTTTGGGAGGATCTATGTATTTACTCTTAGTCTGTCTGGAGAGAGTTGAAGCATTGAACCTGAACTATTAAGAAGACTAAAGATCAGAGACACTGACAGATTTCTTCTTTTTTTCTTAAGTTAAGAAGCTCAAAACACTTTAAAGTCTTTCTACAGACAGTTTATAGATGGATGAAGCTGACGTAATGTCACCTGCTGGTCTGTGGACTCATCCTCATCCAGGAGTTTGGTATCTGTACGTGGCCATGTTGCTTGCTTGGAGCAGGAAGTGACCATATTTGGACATGAAGGGAGGAGTGAGGAGGCAGGTCTGACCCTTAAACCTGAGGTCACTGAGCTGCAGTTCAGACTAGCCCCGCCCCTAACTCCTCCCCCCAGATCTCTGAGAAGAAGAGTTGACTTTATCTGATGACATCTGACCCTTGAACCTGAGGACACTGTCCAATGAGGATGAGACTGGAGTTCAGGTCTAATCTCATTGGAAAACAGAGCTGTCAGTCACACTAACCCCGCCCCTAACTCCTCCCCTTCTCTCAGCCTAATGTCTCCTTAATGATGAGTTTATTTTAACTGATGACATCAGAGTTGGAGCCAGCCTCTAGTGACCATCAGTGGTATTATTCAGACTCTGTGGCTTCATCCATGTCTATAAACACTCTGGTACTGTGGTTGCATGTGAGCTGGTTTGTTGTGCAGGTCTTTGGTGTGGACACCTCTGACCAGCAGGTGGATGCTGCTCACCTGTGGAGCTGCAGGTATTCCCTGGGCCTGTTGAGGAGATGCAGGAACCGGTCCACTATTTTATTCTTACCCACGCCCTGTGGAGGGACACAAACACAGAACCATCAACACAGGGAACCGACGACTGACGTGACCCCTGACGTGTGGACTGTGTTTCAGTCACATGGAGAAGTAAAGAGGTGTCAGCTCCATGTGGAGAGAGGCAGAGCTCGGTGCTGCTCTCTGGGACTCCCAGCGTCCTCCTGGGAGCTGCTGCATCTCTGGGCCTGTCTGTCAGACGTCCACTGAGTCGCCCTGACAGCTCCTAATGTCTCAGCTTCACTCAGGCATGGTCACGCACTCACATTTGCAAATGGCTTCTCCCACTCAATCCCGCTCACATCCATGCACACACAGGCATTCATGCTCAAAACACACACACACACACACACACTCTGACAGGACACCGTATCCACTCCCGCTCTCTACTCCCTTTAACCCCGCCCATTAGGACAGGACTGGGGACACACAGCGTCCCAGAGGAAGTGCGTCCTCAGCTGTGGGCGGGTGGAGGTGGAGGTGCAGGGTGACATCACGCCCTGTGACATGTGGCCTGTTTCACCGCTGCAGACACACATGTGAGGATTGTTTCTGTGGGAAGTTATGAACCAGCTCTGACGTGTCACTCACCTGGTTTCCCACCAAGAGGAGATGCTCTCCCAACAGGAAGTCCTTCAGCATGTCCTCCATCACCCTCATGTGCTGCACAGACAAACACACAGATATGTTGTCTTCGGACACACAGTGAACTTTTACATTGTCCTCGTTTCAGGATGAATCATCTTTTGTAAAAATGTGAACGTTTGATTCTCTATTTTCCTTCATTTCTTTTTTACAAACGTGTTTCTGCTCTGAAGACAGAAAACAGGTCATGCAAAAAGTAGGGCATCCTCCTCGCTCTCATCCTCCTCACCCTCTTCCTCTTTTTATTTCAGAGCCCGACACATGCAGGCAGAGGAAAAAGGGCAGAATGGGGACAGAGAGAAACGGAGTGGGAACAGATAAATGTGGGTCACATCACGTCATCAGCATGAACACAGGACGTCATCTCCTCAGCAGGTTCCTCTCACAGCTCAACCATCTCATGAGGAACTTATTTAAATCACATGTTAACAGATGAAGCTCGACCACAGGAGAAGACACCAAAATATGAATCTCTCTACATGATCTTATTCAACTGTTCTGTTGAAATCACATGAATTTACAGGTGGACACTGATAAACAAAGATAAACTATGACATAAAGTAAGCAGCTGATACAACCCAGACATCTGTCTCTGGAGGTTGGTCCTGAAGCAGGATCCTCCATCGTGGATGATTTTATGGCTTTGTATTCTGATGTATGTTTGTTTTCTGATTGGTTGAAGTCTCATGACATCACAGGTGTCAGCAGGTGGGATTGTTGGATTCACACCTTCAGCCACTTCCTGCTTCATCTCTTCTGTAGTGAAGAGCAGCACCGTAACCCCATGTGATGTCATCATCATGGCCGCCCAGCCTCTACAGATGTTTGTTTCCTTTTCCTTTAAATAATCTCAACAAATCAACATCTTCATTTCACTGTGAAGTTTTCTCCTTCAGCTCAGAGACAAGTGACAAGTTCTTTACATTTGTAACATTTTCTTTTTCAAATTAAAACCTGTTTGATCCAAATGCTTCAGAACCAGTAGGAGCTGGTCGACAGTGTACTGGGACAGATGTTACTCAGCAGCTCTGAGACTCTCATGTGCAACAGAGAACGGCTAAGACCACAACTAAACATTAAATCCTTCTCATCAGATCAAGTCTCACAAAGCAAATAAAAAAATAAAAAGATGAATGAGACTGAAGAGGGTCAGAGTCGTCCTTCATCGTCCTCAGACTCAGAGATCAGGATTTATCGTGTGTTTCCAGTCCCACAGAGAAGGATCAGATGTTCTCCTGCAGGTTTAGGTTCAGGTTCAGAGGACACACAGTGAAGCTGCAGTGTGTTTACCTGAGGGTTGTCATAGAAGAGCACATCTGGAACCTTCATCTTCACATCAGGATTGTAGACGGGAGCAGACACACGGCCGATGGTCAGCACGCCGTCTTTCACCACGCCTGCAGGAACATGGAGCAGTGAGAGGGTGTGTGTGTGTGTGTGTGTGTGTGTGTTATTATCAGGTGAAAGAACATCTGCACCGAGATGAAACTGGAGCATCATGTAAGATCAGAACACGAGGTTTCCAGGAGAACTGCTCCTACTTATTCACATTCCCTGACTTATGACT
>OOFC01048819.1:19425-46750 GCA_900323345.1 Pseudochromis fuscus
ATTTAATGCTGAAATTTAGAGCTTTTTTAGCAGTAGACAGATTCAAAAGTGTCAGAAAAGTCATCTAAAGAAATAAATTGCTCAGTTCTGTCGGGTAATGTCAGTCCAGAAATACACGCTTTTCAGTATCTTCTTAGAAAATAAACACATTACAGGTTATTTAAATGATTACAGTGATTAAACTGATGACTGACTGCTGCTGCTGTTATGTAGCTTTGCATTATTAATTTAATTTATTTTTATTTCAATTTAAATACTTCAGCTGCTGTTGAAAACTGTCTGCTTTTGTGTTTTTTGCACATGTAGTGAATCATCCTCATATTGTTGTTATTATTACTATACAGCAAAGCTTGGCTCAGAGTTTTTCACATATTGTAATCAGCAGGTAGGTCAATCACAGTCGTATTCAAAACTATAACACTATAAACAGCTTCAGTGTCCAGTGCTTGTATAGTAATATGACCACGTACTACTACACAGAAAGTACCTCAACCATAGACTGTAATTAAGAAGGATAGCAAGTGATGGCATCACCCATTTGTTTTCTGATTTGAAGCCTGCAGAATGGCTTTTTATCTCATCATCAAAAAATTAAATGATCCCAACTAACTAGCCTATATCATGAAGAGTCAAATGACACCTGACACTTGATAATAGTGCAATATATATTATAGTTAAAATTACTGAGTCACGTCCTACTTTTTGTATTGTATTACTTTTTTCATCCTGTCAAAAGTTTCATTGAATGTAACCTTTTTTTTGAAGAGTAAAAAAAATATATTCCTCAATCACACTCTTGTTCTTGTTCTTGTTCTTGTTCTTCTTCTTCTTCTGCATTATCAGTGTACGATGCTTTTGGAAAGATGGGCAGCAACGTTGAAGGAGGTAACACCAACCAACCTGGTTTGCTGCAGCAGTGTCGCTCAGCTCTTGGTCCCAGCTTCTCTGCACAGTACTGCCAGGTCTTCCTCAGACAGGTAACAGGGAAAAAAATTCAAAAGTCATCGTAATTATTCAATATCATGTAAAATTAGTCGATTTTAAAGTGTTTTTTTTGTTGTTGTTGTTTGTTTTTAAACCAACATAGGGAAGCGTCCAGTACTTTGTGGGTATTTGTGTTCCTGACTCCTGCAGGGAAGAGGAGGTGCAAACACTAGTCCTGTATGGTCAGTGATCTTAAAATCTTTATTCTCTGGATTTATTGGAATATCATACAATTATTCCTTTTTGTTTTTCTTTTATGTGTGACTTGTTTTGTTTCATTTGTAACAGGGAGACTTCAGTTTCATCACAAGTCCCTCGTTCCTCCTTTACCGCCCATCCTGGTCAATCAGTCCACTCAGGAGATGGTGATGACCCACTGTTTGTCCAACACAATTGCCCCTGATGCAGCAGATGTCACCTGCTTGTCAGTATAACACCATCCAGTTCCCCTCTACTTGCATGTATACTTACAGTAGTTGTAACACCACATTGCACATCTCATTGCATTAGACTTTATCTCAAGATTTTCTGGTTTTCTGGTTTTGTCTGTAGGTTTGTGTGTTGTGTGATGGTTGCAGTTCCTCTGGCAGCCACACTGTTTACAGCTATAAAGAGGTGGCAGCGCAACAGAGAGGTCCACCCTACAGCACAGTCCTCCTGTTTAAACACCGGCCTCAACCTTTACGGGACCCTGAAGACCAACGGCGCATCTGAAGTTAACAGCAGCACAACAGAAGAAAAAAGTACGCTCAGTGCACACCGTCTGTTTTCTATGAAAGTTTTCTGTAAAATAACATGTTGTGCACAAAAATATCTGTATCTATAACAACAAGGAAGCACTCAGAGAGGACAAACCTCCACCAAGGTATAATCCACCTGTGCTCATCCTGTAGACTGAACACTGTCACCCTCTTGTGGTGAAATAGTGACAGTAATTTGGTGTAAAATTTGCTCATTGTTACTGTCATTTTTTTCCATAATGTTGCTAACAAACAAGCAAACAAAGAAGGTTCAACAGAGTAACCAAATATCATGGGTATGCAAAAGTGCAAAAAAAATCATTAAGTCTTCATTACCTCCACCAAGATTACATTTTCACCTGTGTTTGTTTGTTTTGTTAGTTTTTGTTTCAACATTATGGAAAACAAACTAAAAAGATATTGAAAAAAATGAAAGTATAGAATAAAACCAGAGGAATAAATGGTTACATTCTGGGTAACATCAGAAGATGAGATTCTGTCCAAAAAACATCGAAATCCCCCCCAAACCCATTTTTATTATACTGATTTAACAATATACTGTTGCTATTTCACCACAAGAGGGCAACAGTGTTCAGCCTATAGCATCAGTAAGGCTATACTATGCCTTGGCAGAGGTTTGTGCTCTCTGAGTGCCCCACTGCCTCCCTGAATGTTGACTGACACATTGTAGACAGCAGCAGCCCCACAGGACTGTGTGTTTCCCAGCGCTGTGTGTACGGCTGCCTTCAGGCGTTCTCCCTGCAGACCTCCAGCCACGGCGTCCTGAGCACCTCCTCATCTGTCTCAGGAGGAGGTTACTCCACGCTGAACGGCATCCGTGTGCTCAGCCTGTTATGGATCATGTGCGGCCACTCTGCACAGTTTCCTGTAATTAACAACCTGGGTACGAGAGGACACGTTCAGTCTGCACATTGCTGAATTACTCAGATACTTTTTCACTTATGTTCTGATATCTCTGCTGCAGATAACTACAAAAACTGGAAGAAAATAGCTGAAAGCAGTCCACTGCATGTGCTTACCATCAGCGGACCTGTTTTTCTGGCTGTAGACACCTTCTTGTTGCTGGGGTGAGACTGGATTTGCCGGTAAACTGTATTTTATTGTAAGTTTTTCAGTTTCCAGTTTCAGGGGTTTTGTGTTTCAGGGGTCTGCTCAGTGCCAGGTCCCTGTTGGGCTCCATTGACCAGGCTGAGGACAAACTCAGCCTCAGTGTGGTTGCAAATTATCTCTTCAAGAGGATTAAAAGGTATTAATCATTTGATGAGTTAACTGTGTCTGTTATGTGTCTGTGTCACTGCATGTTTTTGATGGGAGTAAAATAGATTTTCACATGAGTGGTCTGAAACTGGTGACGACTAGGAAGCACTTAAGTCGTATTTACACTGGTACTGCATCGCTCCGCCTCACCTTGGTTTTGGCACATTTACACTGGCAAAAAAGTACCTGGAACTTGGTACCTGGTACAACTTTTCACACCTCTTCTCCTGCGGTTCCAAAAAAAGTACCCAGTCAGGTAGGAGCAGGTACTAAAATCTTAATGGTCGGAATCGTCCCTGCATCGTTGCGTCATCACTGTGCGGCATCTGTCCCTGCAAACATGCCATTTTTAAATCATCCGCAAACCGTGCAGACGTGTTTCGAACTACAAGAAAATAAATGGCATCTGTCTTCTAGCTGTGAAAAACAGCCACAGACTGAGAGTCAAAAATAGCAGTTGTTCCTTCATTGCTTCTTTCCACACCTGTGTGTCGCATAGAAGATGACGTCATGAATGACGGCCAGCTACGCGGAAGAGGTACTATCCTCAGCACAGGCCGATCCAGGTCGAAGTGAAGCAAGGAGGTACCAGTGTAAATGGGACTTTGAAAGCTGGTCTGGTCTCCTTAACCATGCCCCCATCTGATGAATTGATTGAAAATGATGCATTTCGAATTGAAGTCAATTGGAAGCTGAGTTTATTGGACGCAGCATCTTGTTTGTTTCTTGGAGAATACCCTGTCTCTCTCTCTCTCTTTGTTTTTTCCTTTAATTTTTCCATCCTCATTTGTGTGTTTTTCCTTGTTCTCTGCAGGATTCAACCACTGCATCTGTTCATTATGTGTCTAACCATCGGCCTCATCTCTCTGGTCCAGTGGGGACCCTACTGGTTCCCATTTATAGACAACCTGATGGACTGTAAATCTTACTGGTGGGCTAACGTGCTGTTAATAAGCAATCTCCTCCCAGTCCATGAGATAGTAAGTTAAACCAGAAATTCAGATGCTACATATACATTTAGCTGTATTTCTTAATATTTTTCCCTAATGTCTCTTCAGTGCATTCCTTGGACCTGGTACCTGTCTCTGGATTTCCAGTGTTATGCCACCACTCCTCTGCTGGTCTATTTTTACAGACTGTATGTCCACATCCATCATTTTGAATGTGTTTTTAAATCATAGATATCACAACAGATCTAACTGCTCCTCACGGTGTCCGCTGTCTAACAGAAACAGGGGTGTGTTTGCAGTTGTGGTAGGAGGCCTCCTGCTGATGACCACTGTGGTCAGTGCTGTGATCACTGCACTCCAGCACCTGCCAGTCTTTCAGCCGTCCACAATGTGAGATTTTTTCATTACACTTGAACAACAACAACTAGGTAGCTCTTCTTTTGAAATCCAAATGATCTTATTTTATTTTTGCAGGACATCTGAGAATTATGTTTTGTATTACTATGTGAAACCCTACACAAGATACGGGCCCTTTCTAATAGGGATCTTGACTGGAATATACCTGACAACAAAGAAAGATCAGCTATTAAAGAAAAAGGTGATGACCTCAGATTATTTTGGGCAGGTTTTCTTGCCAGAACTTGATTTAATGTGTTTATAATGAAACCAAAAGTTGCCATCACTGTAATGTGCTGTTGTGCTCAGTGGCAGGCAGCACTCGGTTGGTTCTGCTGTCTGTCCCTCATGGCTGGGTTGGTTAGACTGGCCTACGTCCTCAGGGAGACCCCAGCATATCCATCTGTGCCACATGCTCTTTATCAGGGGCTGCACAGACCACTGTGGGCCCTGACTGTGACCTGGATCATACTGGCCTGTGAGGAGGGCCATGGAGGTGATTACAGTTTTAACTAGAAAGCACACAGAGAGCACAAACCTCTGCTAAGGTGTAATCCAGCTGCACTCATGCTATAGACTGTTGCCCTCTTGTGGTGACAGAGCAACACTAACTTGTTAAAACATTCACCCATTAGAAGGGATATTGATTTAGGATTTTTTTGTAGGGGATCACATCCTATGATCTTTGCAAGTGAAGACATCACCTCCTCAGTGGACATATAAAGCACATATTTAGAAATATGCTAATATTTTGTCTACATTCTGAGAGGTTATATTGAACACTTATTTTTCTATGTTTATATTCTCATTGTAAATAGACCATTGCATTGATATTAGTTTACTATTACATTAATTTTTGTCTTCTTTTTCTTATTTACTGTTACTGAGCTGTAGGATCACTCTAATTTACTTTTGAGGATTGTTTTCTTTTCTTTTCTTTTCTTTTCTTTTCTTTTCTTTTCTATTCGCAGCACTTTATTATCAATATTTAATATACTTCAGCAACAACAATACATTTAAAGAAGTCCACTCCACATTGTTTTCTGTATGTCTCGGTCTCTCCAGGTTTTATTAAAAGGCTGTTGTCATTGAGTTTCTGGGTTCCTCTTTCCAACATCAGTTTTGCCTGCTATCTGATACATCCCGTCTTCATCATCCTCTACATCGGCTTACAAGAGACTCCGATCCATTACACAGACATCAATTTTGTAAGTATTTCATACTGCACATTTCATTCATTCATTCATTCATTAAACTTGGCTTGCTCCAGTGTTTCAGATGATCCTTCAGATCTTCTCACTGTTGTGTGTCTGCCCTCTTTAGATGTACCTGTTCCTCGCTCACCTGGTGTTGACGTTGGCGGTGAGCTACGTGCTGACTGTGTTAGTGGAGAAGCCCTATGTCCTCCTGAACTGGAGGGGAATATAGAGAAAAGGCATCTGTCCAGCTGTTAACACCATGTTAGTATTATATGTTGTGTTTGTACAATAAAGTCTCTGCATTGGTCTTCTATAACTTGTCTAATCTAAGTGGCTTTTTGAGGTTAGTATTTTATATGAAAACCACTATTATGGCGCATTTACACTGGTACCTATTCGCTTCGCTTCGCCTCGGTTTTGGCACATTTACACTGGCAAAAAAGTACCTGGAACTTGGTACCTGGTACAACTTTTCCACCTCCTCTCCTGCGGTTCCAAAAAAAGTACCTGGTCAGGTCGGAGCAGGTACTAAAATCTTATTGGTTGGAATCATTGTCACTGCATCGTTGCATCATCACTGTGCAGCATCTGTTAGAAATTCTGCCCCATGGACTCAGGATGAGGTGCAAACCTTTCTGTCATTAGTCGCCAGTGAGAAAATTCAGCGGGAGCTGGACAGCGCGGTCAGAAACGAAAGAATCGCATAAAAGATGACGTCACGAATGACATCCAGCTACAAGGAGGAAGGACGATCCTGCAATGTAAATGCAACCGATGGGGACAGATCCCAAGCGATCCGAGGGGAAGCGAAGCGAGTAGGTACCAGTGTAAATGCGCCATTATTTACAGTAGTTTGATACAGAAAACATCCTGCAGATCACAAAACATTTGCATTACCTTAATTATTGAGGTGTTGTATTGAGGCTCAATACAACATTTGAATTCCCTTACAGTGTTTTCAGAGTAAAACACTCTCCATGTTAACGGGCGTTTCCTATTCATGTGATTTTAATGTGCTCTGAAACTTTAAATTGTGTCTTCCTTTTTTTCAGACAATTTGGGGATTGTGGAAATGAGAGCACTACACTTGAAGATACATTTTTTGGATGTTAAAAAATGTGGTTGAAATGTAATACTAGAAAATAATATATTGAGAATAGTCAATTTAGACTGGTTGCTTATTGATTAAGCATAAAATCACACATTGTAATAAATGGCAGCATCAGTGGTGTGATGTAGATGTGAGGAAGTTCAAAGTAATTTGTAATAAATAAAAAACCCTATTCATTCAGGATTAGCATATCAGACATATTTTCATGCAACTTTGAGTATTGCCACATTTATTAAGAGAGGAAACCATCAAAATACTTCATAAAAACACAAAATATTAATTCAAGTGCTTTCCTTATGATTGACACACCAGCTCATTTTTCTGCTGCTATTAACAGATCTGACGAGAGACATTACAATTGATTTGTTTTCGCTGTACTCTCCACGACAGGGAGTCAGGATTTATAAGTGGGACTGACTCAGTGGATGAAGTCATAACAAAGGTTTTCAATTACTTATGACGCAAAAACACACGACCACGTCTCCGTCCAGGCACTCGAGTTATGTCGGGCATGAGCTTTGTTGTGGATGTTAATCAGCTGAGAAGTGCTGGGTTAGCAGCCTCAGAGAAACACTTTGATCCCCCATCTTACGGTTTATCACATTTTCCACTCGGGTTTTCCTCTAATAACTTTGTCCAGTTTCAGCATTTTCTTTACTAACAGAAAGTATGTTTTATTCAGGCGTTTATTAAGATGTACGCCAGATTACAGCTCAGTATTTCTCTTATGTCTCACGTCTTATATTCATCCCGCTGTGTCACTCCTGCCTTGAGTGGTTGTGGAGGAGCAGCTGAGTTTCTCACGCACTCACACAAACAAAACATGGTTGTGACGCACACTTCTCACATGTGCGACACTGTTTTCCACCTGGTCCTGTCCTGAGAGTTTTAAGAAGCAAGGCAGAGGCCGTCTGTGTAACAACATGGTGTAAAAATATACTTTGCTTTGGTAAGATGATCCTCCTCTCTCCATGACTACATGACTCCACGGAGCCACGTCCAATCCTGAACTTCGCAACAGCATTTCTCAAGATGGGGTAACACGTCTGAGACAGGCCGAGTATTTTTAAATGTTTAACAGCAACACTTTTTTTTTTTTTTGGAGATTGATCCAATTTTAACATTACAACAGTTGGTGAGATTTGTGATGAGAGTGGTGTTATCGATGCAGCTGCCAGATACATATTTAGCATAATTCAACAATTGTACCATATTAAAAGTTAATATGTTTATTTATTTATTTATTTATTTGTGTGACTCAGCATGAGTTACTTGCACAACAGTCCACTCAACCCTTTAACTATTTCTTGCTGAGACTTCCTGTTCACATACGCAAATACACACATGTCCACAAACAGCAGCCCCACATAACTGCATAGTGACTACTTTATGAATGTAATGTCCAGTCAGGTGGTGTTTATTCTGATGGGTAACAACACTGCTTGTCTTTATTTAATTTTAAAATGAACAAAGTCATCCCAGTATAATGATCCTGTGTCACCAAGAAATAAGAATAAATAAAGATCAAAGTCCAATAATATTCCTTCAGATGCTCAGTGGATTTATAAGGCGCCATAAGAACAGGTGTAAGAACACAAGTGTTACATAACGGCACTAAATGAGTAAAAGGACATGACACGGTTTTAATGGCTTGTATTCTTATCTCCTTACTCACAAAAGCTGTCAGAGACACACACACGCTGACAATAGTGAGTCACACATGGCCTTGCCAAAGAAGCTGAAATGCTCATAAACAGTTCATTTTATTTATTTATTTGAATGTAAAACTGGCTTTAGGCTTTGCTGTTTTATTGGAGGGTCATTGTTGTTACAGCACTATTTACAATGTGTTGATTTTCAAGCAGTAAAACAATCTGCTGCTCTCACCTGTCGCAGGAACAGTGATGTAACGGCCCGGTTGTAAAAGTGTCCATCACTTAAAGATAGGAGCAGCACAGGGTTATGTAACTAAAACACACACACACACACACAGTGTTGTAGTCAAGACCGTACCAACCGAGACCAAGACATTATCGAGACTAGAGAGTATCAAGACCAAGACATCTGGAGGTCGAGACCGAGACAAGACCAAGACGGTATATATAAAAGAAAAATCACATGACCAGTATCTTGTTTTTTAAAATTAAGTTTGTTGTTACATAAATGCAACAACAACAAAAACTAATTTTCGTAGCATCTCTGGTCGTCTTCATCCACTCTCTGTGTACAGGAAGTATGTCACTCCGGGTGTCACAAAGACCACATGACACCAGGAAAGAAACATCTATGTTCTATTTTTCTCACTTATCACAGTAGTGCTGGTCTGGTCTTGACTGGTCTTGATCAACAAACCCGAGTCCACCCTGTCCGAGGCCGAGACAAGACCGAGTAAAAACACCTTTGATTCCGAGATGAGACCAAGACCCTTAAAAAGTTGTCTCAAGATCGATCTTGAGACCAAGACAATCTCAAGTGCTACAACACTACACACACACACACACACACACACACATACTTATTTGTCTTCTTGTACTTCAACTGAAATGAAGGGGGAACATTCAGTTTTATCTGAGGATCAGTTCAAATTTACGTCACCTTTACTGTTTACAAGTGAATAAAACAAGACCTAACAAGTGGTGGTTTATTTGTTTAGAACCATGTTTTTCATATTTAGTGGACAAATATTAGAGTGTAAGTCCGAGTAGGAGACAGTTTGTCTAATAACTAAAAGGACAATCTAAGTAAACACATCATTGTTTGATGTGTTTTAGAGCAAATAAAAGAAAACACTTATCACTAAATTGTGATCGTTGGACCATTCAAATTGTTGGAAACTCTCCTCCCTCCTTTACGTCATTTGAGATTAGCTACCGTTCATTACTGAGCAATTTGGCTAAATGCGAGGCAAAGTCACAAGTAATCACTGTCACACCCGGGTGAGCTAATTGAGTGCTAAGAATTAAGTATGAGGTCTGGTCTCATTAGGCTGTTTTGGCTGCAGATAACAGAGCATTGTTGGTTTGCCAGAGCAGTTAGAGGGGTGTTAGTGTTTCCAGGAATAGCACTCCTGATGTTAACACAATTTAACATCAGAGGTTTCAGCATGTGGTATTGTATTAGATAAAAAACAACTTCAAAGATATAAAATATTTTGTTGTATTTGTTTTCTGAGGTGTCTTTTTTTATTTTACCTCTGCACCTACTTTATTTAAGTAAATCATTTATAAATGTGGTTATTGTAACATATAGAAAACTACTACCTCGAGTCTTTATGTCATAATGTAACTGTACTGATGCTGTGGGCTTGTATTTTGAAGGCAGGAGTTTTGCATGTAAACATCGCCATGCTGGTTGTTTGTGGCTCGTTGAAGGGAGGAGTGAGGAGGCGGGTTTGACCCATGAACTCAAGGTTACTGTCCAATAATGTGTGAGACTTGAGTTTACATGCTGATCAAACTTACCAACTAAATATTTCTATATTTATTGATTTTTTTTTTTTTTTTTTTTCAGATGAACCACCAGATAAGAAGAGCTGACTTTAGCTAATGACATTAGAATGACTTGAGGAAAAAAATGTATTAAATATACTAAATATTGAAAATGACCATTCTTGAATTGAAGTCACTGGTAGCCAGAGTTCTTTGGAGTCGGCATCTAGGGGCCATCGGGAGTATTGCAGTTTTTTCACTTCCACATTGGGTATTTCATGATTGAAAATGAGGATTTTTTTTTAATTGAAGTCAACTGGAGTTTTTTGGGGCAGCACAGTGGTGCAGTGGTTGGCAGTTGCACCTCACACAGCAAGAAGGTTCAGGTTCGAATCTCAGCTCGCCTTTCTGTGTGGAGTCTGCATGGTGGGTTTTCTCCAGACACTCTGGTTTCCTCCCACAGTCCAAAGACATCCTTGTTAGGTGAACTGATTGGTCTAAATTAACCATAGCTGTGAATGGTTGTTTGTTTTTGTGTTAGTCAACCTGTCCTGCCTCTTGCCCATCGACAGCTGGAATAGACTCCTGCAACCCAAGTGTGGAGAAAGCAGGCACAGATGATGACTGACTGACTGACTGGAGTTTTTTGGAGCCAGCATCTAGTGGCCATCGGGAGTATTGCACCTTTCTCACTCCTGCATTGACCTCATTTTTGAGATCCAGTTGCTTCGTCCATTTCTACATGCAGCCACTGACTACAACAGATAGGGAAGAATGATCGGCATCTGTTCAGTTGTTTTTTCTGCAGTGTTGCTGACAGACTGATGGACAGACAGGCGAACACAGGCAAAGCTATGACCTCCTTAGCAGAGGTGATAATACAGCATGTACACTGGCCAGTGGTACAGCAGGCTCAATTGTGAGTGAAATAAAGATCTAAATAACAATATTTTGATTGCATACAGAATATCTAATAGTAACAAAACAGCTATTTTGACACTTATTGATTCTTTCGTGTGTGCTTGATTAAAGTCACCCCTTATTTTTCTTACTGGCAACTGATTTATTTAAATTTGATTCAACTTCTACCTTAAACTTAAGTTCCCTCTGTAAGTAGGCCACGACTGAAACGGCCTGTAAATATAGATATCGCGTGTTAAATGTTCAAGATCGGCACATGTCTGCAATATCAGGTAACCGACTTTGTACTTGCGGGGGACAACATTTAAAAATAGACTCACACCCCGAGACCGCCGGCTCTGCCTGAGCTCATACTGAAGTCCTACATCATAGGTCTATGTCCTCAACCACACGTCTATGAAAAGGGTACGTACTACTTTGCATGGCTGGAAATCCCCTTCACAGGCTGGACAACTGTTTTAATGCCTCAAGTAGTAATAGTAATACTTTAATCAGTTCTGGTATATCTGTGAGGTGTTAGATGTTGTGTTTGTGGTTTACATTGGGGAGTGGTAACTGTTGTCAGTCACAATGCTACTTCTGCACTGCTGACATGTTGACATACACACACACACACACACACACACACACACACACACACACACACTGCTCGGCTGCACGATACACACTTTGCCAAGCATCAGTATTCATTCCTTAAAGCGATTTACAAGTGTGAATGAATTCTGACAAATGTTTGTTTACTTTTCGCCTCCCTCCTCTTTTGTCATCTGTCACATCATGTTTCAAAAAACTGAGTTCAAAATTACTTTTTGTCTTTCAAGTCAAAACAGAAGCTTTAAATGTGCAGCAGGCTCTTCGGGGCTCATCTATTTTGGCACCGACCGTCAAGATGAAATCAAATTACACGTCATGGCTCTGAGGCGCCGACAGCTTTATTGTTTTTTAATGTCAAGCTCCAATGTGATGCACCAATCAGCCATGCCAACAACATTCATTTGAATTAAATGTATAACTTCCAATGGCTTATCCAGTCAGTTTGGATGCCTTAGTAAAACCTAAACATGGAGTCTGTACTTCTGCAATCACTGCACGTGACTATGATAATTTAGAGCAGGGTGTTACTAACTGACTTTAACAGGATACATTTGAAATTGTATATAGTTCACAACCTTAAAGGTGGACATATGATCTGGGTTTTAATGTTTTTTCCAGCCTTAAAATTGAATGAAATGTGTTTATACTCAGCGCGGCTGTCGATGTACTCGTGCGTACTTCATAGTAAACATCGGAGGCTGTAAGGTTCGGCTAGGTGTCCTTCACTGTGGCAAGAATGTGACAAATGCAGGTCATGGGTGAAGATGCCCTGGTATTTTTCCAATGTCTGTGCCACCGGCTCCCATCCTGCAATCTTGTATATCATGGTGCATGTTTCGAAGCCTCCCCCTTCAACACTCTGCATCAGCCCCTCTGCACACATGTCAGGTTGTCTGCAATGTGCCACTGAGACACATCTGTGGCTTTTACAGTCAACCAAAGTCCTTAAATAAATGCAGCTGTAATCCAAGACTAAAACATTTTAAAAGACAACCCATAATAGTGCATTCATGGCATGTTGAAGCCAATAATGTAATAACAGCTGATAACGTAATAAATTTGCCCTTTTTAAATGTAATAGGCCAATAATGTAATAACTGGCCAATGACGTAATAAAAGTCCTGAACCGATAATGTAATCATTTATTACGTTATTGGTTCTGTTATTACATTTGCAAAGTTTTTTTTTCTTTTACCTGGCCAATAACCTAATAAATTATTAGGTTAGTGGCTAAAATTTATTACATTATTGGCTTCAACATGGCGCTCCACAGACCACAAACCTCCACCATTATTTCATTCATCAAACATCAGGTTAACTTGAACTCTGTTAAAAGTAAAATGCAAATTAAAATCAGTGATTTGGTGCAGTTGTGTTGCAAGTTTATTTAAATAGTCTTTTAATTCTTCTTTTGTTATATGCTAAACAATCTGGAGACCTGTTCCCGCTGAATGATGTATTTTTTTTTATCTGGATAATATCATCTTTAAAAAATCTTTTACCACCTTTCAGCTTTGCAAAAGTAATCAGAGAGTGTAGTCATCACATGGTAACAACACACAGACCACACAGCAGATGTTTTATCAGCAACAAAGAAACAACAACAGGAAGGTCTCCTGTTGATAAGGAATGTGAAGCATCTCTTAAAAGTCCTGAAATAGACGCAACATTCCCCTGAACGGGCCGTCTCCTGCAGCTTAGATAAACTTGTCACACACAGTGACAGCTAGAGGGAGATAGTGGGCTTTACTTTATTTACTTCAAGGAGGTGAATTCACACATGAGCCCTGGAGTCAGAGATGAGCAGACCTTCTCTCTTTTCAGTGTGATTGTGAAATTTTTAAATTCTCTGTTAATGTCATGTGTCATTTTGCAGGAACTAACTCAGACGAATACAACTGTACTCTGGGGAGGAATGACACCAGGAAATTTGTCGCTGTGCACAGAACTTTGTCCCCAGAGTTTGTCCTGAAGTCGCTGTTTGACTGCCGGAGCTGACTTTCTGATAACACCACAGAGGAGCACAACTCAGACAACCTGATGGATCTGCCACTCCTCTGCACAGATGACCAAAGACGGTCACCACCGGCTCCCACAGACAGTCAGACCGGGGATTTAGACTCTGTTCCTCCTTTGCAGGACCCCACAGAAACAGAGACTGATCCCTCAGCCTCCACTGACAAATCCACACTGAACGTTTCCAAATACCAGCCTCAGGAGAAAAGCACAGAGTCAGAGTCATCCAGCTTTAATACGTCGCAGTGTTTTTCATTTTTCTCAGAGCCAAAGGATGATGATTGTTTGGACTCATCAGAGGCCATACTACCTCGTTTACCTCATGAAATTATTCCACCCCAATCGGGAGCTTTAGAGTCTTACATTAAACAAGAGCTGTCTCTTTCATTTCCTCTAATGCAAGGAAACAGTATCCCTGAATGTTTTGACGCTGTGTCCTCCACATCGGAGGGTGTGATGGACTCGTCTGTCACCGAGCTTTTCTCCACTGAAGCCTCTTCTTTATTAAGGCCGTTATCACCTCAGTCAGATAGTTTAGACAGTGACACGATTGTAGGACCTTTGTCAGACCTTTATATCTTTGAAAGTGAAACGCAAGACTTCATCCTGAGCCCAACTGTAGATCCCCATGAGATTAAATGTCCTGAATACCAGCCGTTATTACAAACAGGGAGGGGGAAGGCGAACCATAACTGTGATGCACATGTCCCATTCTGTGATTCAGTGGACATCGTGACACAGTGTCATCGCGGCTCTGGTGAAGAACGAGCTATAGAGAGTGATGAGTCAGGCGTGAGCCAACATACAAGTCCACCTGCTGCAGATGCCTGGGAGATGGACTCAATGTTGGTAAATGATGTGAGACAAGGAAAAGCAGAGGTCAGCAGTTTAACCCCCCGACTGCAGCGCAGCGACAGTCCTATCGAGCTGTGGTTGGACGCGTGCCAGTATCTGGCAGGTGAGGATACAGAAGAACAGGATGTTTTGGACAAGACAAGTCTCTCCGTGATGCAAGGAGGGCTCCCAGCCACCAGTGTCTTTACTTTTCACCCAGGAGAGACACAGGTTTCAGATTGCAACCCTGATGGCAGCGAGGGGATTGGCTGGCCCGGTGATGACACCAGAGGTTGGGGGCCACCGGTTGAGAGGTGGTCATCAGTGGACAGCTGGGCCAGTGCACTCTCAGACTGGGCTGAGATCATCGCAGCTCCACCGGAGGACATCACAGCTGCCTTCGCAGAGATAGGAGCAGAGATAAACGCTTTGACTCAGGCGCTAGTAGAGGTAGATACTCATATAGAAACAGAGACTCGCAAAGAGGGACACAACCTAGAAACAAACAAACAATCGCAGCCACCCATGGGTGTCCAGGATCAGCCTCAGATTGCTCAAAGCATCCCAGACTCCATCCACTCTGGGCACAGCTGCCTGTCTTTGTCTGAACTCCATGACAGAGACAGCTCCCACAGTGAGGACTCCTTGTGCGATTCAGCAGCCACCACACAAGCAGAGAAGCTATCTGAAGAACCCCAGAGCCACCACACAGAGTGGTCTCTGTGCACCACTCCACAGCACTCATCCCTGGGTTCATCTGGGGCGTCTGCTGGAGGACGGAGAGTTGATGCAACTGCGGTTACACTGATGCCTGCATCTGCTCCTTCTGCTGACTGGGATCATTCTCAGATTGATGGATATGTCAGGCCCTTAGAGACAGACAGTTTCCACAGCAATGATGGAGACCCAATCATACTGAATATAACAGAAGATGCAGATTTGGATACCCCTGGAGGGCTATTAACCAACAAGGTGAGATGGCTTTTTACATATATTTGTTATTATCTCTTGTATTGTAAAATATATAAAAATGCCTGACAGTCGGATGTTTGTTGTGTCTGTAAAGTGTTGATGAAAGATGTGCTGTTAACCCCTCCTCTTCTGTGGGTGCACATGGGAGAGGAAGGGTTAACAGCACCTCTTTCATCAACAGGGTACATGAAGTAGACAAACTTTGATAAATACTGAGTACATATAACAAATCTGATTACGGACACTCTGTATAAAAACTAAATTTGGGGACAGGATGTATTTGTTTCCCCGTGTGTCTCATGCAAAGCAGCACACACACACACACACACACACACACACACACACATACCTGCCAGTGCCCTCTCACATCACATCAGTGAAACATGTGGCAGAGAGTGAGAGAGCAGTGGAATCATTTCACCTTTCACAACAGAGCGAACGCCCATCACCGTTACATCGCTTTCCAGCAGATACATCAGTCATGTGCTTTGGAAATACAGCCAGAACATTAGGAGACATTCCCCTTCTTGTCCTTGTCAGTGTTGTCGTGCCTTCAGTATTGATGGCCGGTCAGGAGATGCGTTAAATGCGAAATCCACGTATGTCACCACACACATGAGACTCGCGCGTTGTCCGCTCGGCGCTCAAGTATTGTCGGCTCGCACCCAGCCTTGATTCTGTATTATTGGATAAGTCCCTTTGGCTCCCATCTCAAAGACTGACAGCTGTGTGTGCTGAAGGAAACAGGAGTGCCTGAGAGGAAAACTTCAGATGGACAGAAATGGCATCTAATAATAGCTGGGAGTTCAATGATAATAGCATGCGTCCGTGCCGTGTCAGGGTAGAGGGGTGAGAGGAGAGCACAGCTGAGGACTGAAACACGACCCTCTTTTGCTCTCTCTCTCTCCCACTTTAACACACCCATTCCCACCGCATCTCCTTTAAAAACCCAGGATCAGGACGCTGACAGGTCCTCAGGCCTAGGAGACTGCTTTTGATTGGCTTTGGTGCGCAAAGCAAAACTAGAGCTTCTGACTGTAACAGTGTCACTGTAGGGTTCAGTTGCATGCAGGACATATGGACTGGTGGATTGGATATAAAGGCAGGGTGTTTCTTAAACGTCTGTTTTGTGACTCCATAGAAAGGTATGTGTTGAAGTGAATAAAATCAAATAAAATAATAACCTGCTTGCCGAATCAGCCTTTAAAAACATCACCTGTTGTTGATTTGTGTGGTCTGACAGTCAAGTGTAAGAAAACTGCAATTATGATCTTTACATAGAAGATACAACTTCCTAAAATAAGCTAACACTTCATTGTCATTTGTCCATTTTGTTTTACCAGCCCTTTGGAGATGGATTGCGTAAAGTGACAGATGATCTCGGTGTCCCCCAGCTTGGCTCTGTGGCCGAGCAGGAAGATAAACGGAGCTGTGGACCAGCCGGGATTAATCTCAAAGGAGACCGACCTACAGCACATTTTAACTTTCTCACTGCACAGCCTCTGACAAACTCACACGTGCCAGGTGTGGACACACAACCTGGCCTGCATATTAATGTTCGCACACATGTATCCTGTGACACTTTGCCAGACCTTGATGGAGCATGTCAGGTGGGGCCACGGTGTGGGAGTCCTAAGTTTATTATGCCCTTAGCTCCACTCAGTATTG
Source organism: Pseudochromis fuscus (assembly GCA_900323345.1). NCBI lineage: Eukaryota > Metazoa > Chordata > Actinopteri > Pseudochromidae > Pseudochromis > Pseudochromis fuscus. Next base: position 36,517 of record OOFC01048819.1, read on the forward strand.
GCTCCTCCCTCGTGTGTCGAACAAGCTGCAGCAGTTTGGAAGGAGATCAGACTTGTGCCAAAAGGTCTCTCAATGACAACAGAAGCCTCAGTTGTGATCACGTACAACACTGCGCTCTCTGGCCAGCTCCAGATGGAATTACTGACAAACCATCTCTGGAAGGTGATGAGGGGTTGATTCATAAAAAGGAAATTACAACAAACGCTGCTGAGAAACCTTCACCGGAGGGACTACTGGACTGGAGCAGTGACAGAGCAACAGTAACTGAGCAGATTAATGACCTCAGTAGACAACTTGCAAACTTCACTGGAGTCCCTGCAGATCATTTTGTCATCTCGGAGGAAAAGCGTGTTGCATACATAACTTTAGACTTAGGCAACCCATTTGTTTCCAGGGCTGCAAAACCCATCTCCATCGCCGTAAAGTCTGAGAGCGCTGAACTGAACCAGACAACAACTGAAAAGATGCCTCACAAAACTCACAAGAACACAGTGGAGAGCAAAAACCGCTCCAAAAAGGATAAATCTGCTGGTTATCATCATGGTGTGCCTCCTTCCAAAAAGCAGGAGATGGCATCTCACCACGTTTCCACCCAACAGACCTGCAAACAGCAAGAAGCTCCTCTGACTACTGGAGAAAATGGCAGCAGTGAAAACACTCCAGCTGGGCTGGAAGCCAGGGAGGCTAAAGTCGTGATTGAGACGGGTGTGGCAACTGAGAAGGGTACAAGCAAAGCACATGGCAAGAAGAAGAAGAAACATGGACAGACTGCAACATCAGTAGTGAGTGCAGGGGAGCCACTGACTGAAGTGGAGAATGGAGCCAAGGCAAAAACTGCAAAAGGGAGGATTGATATGTTCGAGGCCAAGCTGGGTGCTAAAGCTGGGAAAGCTCCAAAGGACAGTGATCAGTCAGATGGGACTGAGAAAAAGTCCCAGCAACCAGAGGTTCAAACACTGCAGGTAGAACAACCTCCTCATCACGCAGATCACAAAGACCACCCGCCAAAAAAGTTCCCTCCGAACGATGATGTCATCAAAAGACGACGCCTGTCAGAGAATAAATTTGGGAAGATTGTTAGCTCACTGGAGTCTAAACTACCAAAGTCAGATGTTTCAACAAAAGCAAAAGGAGAGGAGCTCAAGCAGGCAGATGCTGGAGCAGCTCGTAAGAAGGCGTACAGTGAAGTGGTCAAACAGAAACTCCCACCCAAAGAAGGTAAGGAAGATCCCTCAATGCTGCAGCAGATTTCCACGTTCTCCAATTTGTTCATTATAATTAAAGGAAACATTTCTCCAGACATCAAGGTGGTGCAGCCCATCCAGGCAGTGTCGGTGAGTGGCGACCCCCAGAGTCTGTGTCTGTGGTGTCAGTTTGCTGCCGTCTTCTCCGACTACACTGTGACCTGGAGCAGAGAGGGCGCTGTCCTGGCTGAGATCAAGAGAAGGTATTTTGTTTCCTCATGAATGGTTGTTTTACGATAGTCTCAAATGTTACAGCTTTACAATCACAAATCACTTCCTGAAACTTCCCACTGAAAGACTATATTTGGCACCTCAAAGGGAAGCTGTGTGTGCATTTTGTGACATTGTACATTTCTCTGAAGTGCAGGGGATGAGAGCAGAGTGTCACTGATCGTCACCAATGCATCTCACAAAGACCTGGGCAAGTACCAGTGTCGGCTTAACAGCTTACATGGGTCACTCACCCTGGACTACCTGCTCACATATGAAGGTAAAATAATATAAAGAGACAGAGAAAAATAAATGGTTAAAACTGTGTACATGTTTTTCAATGTAAAAATATATATACATTGTGTGTTGTGATTATTTTACAGTCCTCAGTGAGATTGTCATCCCTCCAACTCCAAAGACCATTTCATGTGAGTTTTGATCTTGAAACACAGTTTATTACTTCATACAGTGGAGCTTTTAAAGTAGATGACACAGTGTCTCCATCTTTCCTTCCTCAGCAGCCCCTGTAGAGGTGAGCAGTGAAGAAGAGGATGTCCACTGTTCCAAGATGATGTTCAAAGAGGATTTCCTGACACAGCAATACTTTGGAGAGAACCACCCCCTCAGCATCATCACTGAAAAGGTCCACTTTGGTGAAGGGATGCATCGGAGGGCTTTCCGAACCAAGCTGCAAGCAGGTCAGATCCCCCTGTTAGTGCCAGGACACGCCTGCGTGCTCAAAGTGCACAATGCTATCAGCTACGGGACCAACAACAACGATGAGCTTGTTCAGAAGAACTTTACCTTGGCTGTGGAGGTGAGAACATCACAGTCACTTGATAGGCTCTGTGGTCCTTAATAACTCAGGTTAGGATGGGAAAATGTGCATAAAAGTTTCATTTGGAAAGGTGGAAATTCAATAAAGCTTGTAATGACAGTATAATATAAACATATTGTGCATACAAGTTCACATGCAGAATTATTATATTATGATCAAAAAGTATTTTTGTGCTAGAAATACAAAGTATTGAGGAAAATGCAAACCAGCGTATGTGTATAATGCACATAGACTGTATATAGAAATGAGTGAGGCAATTGGTCTCCAATGAGACAAGCGCTGAACTTGAGCCTCATACACATTGGAGAGTGATCTCAGGTTCAAGGGTTAGACCCGCCTCCCCCTTAATATCCAGATATGGTAACTTCTGGCTCCAAACAACCAACATGGTGACCAACGCAAGTCCACAAACCAATGGGTGATGTCATGTTTGCTTCATCCATTCTACATACTGTCTATGACTATGCATAACTTTTTTTCTCCAAAACATACATGAGGTATTAGAAAGAAATCAAAGAGCTCAAATCTCTGCTAAGGCATTATCCAGCTTTGCTGATGCTACAGACTGAACACTGTTGCCCTCTTGTGGTGAAATAGCAACACTATCTTTTTAAAACATACTAACAGTGTTACTTTGGGATCCTTCCTTTGTTTTGACACATTATCCCCATGTGAAATACTTCATGTAGATGAAGCAAACAAGGATAAAAGGAAACATAATTTTTTAATGTTGTTTATCCTGTAGATCCACTAACATCATGTGCTCAAATGCTATGCTACAGGAAGTAGGCTTAATATAAATGACTTTTTCCTCTGTAGGAGTGTCAGGTCCAGAACACAGCAAGAGAGTACATCAAAGCCTACACGGCTGCTGCCCAGTCTGTCGAAGCCTTTGGAGACATCCCAGAGTGAGTGACATCTTTAATAAGCTGTAATGCACCACATGCAGTAAACTCCCAGCCAGTACACTGATTGAATCTTTTGACTGACACCTCATTGTTTCATGGGTCCACCACATAGGATCATTCCCATCTACCTAGTTCACCGTCCATCCAACGACATCCCGTACGCCACGCTGGAAGAGGAGCTGATCGGGGACTTTGTTAAGTATTCAGTCAAGGATGGCAAAGAGATCAACCTGATGAGACGTGACTCGGAGGCGGGACAGAAGTGTTGTGCTTTCCAGCACTGGGTTTACCATAACACTGACGGCAACCTGCTGGTTACTGACATGCAAGGTCAGGGAAACGAGGAACCTGCAAATTATTGTGACTTAAAATAAAAATACAAAGTACTAAATGAGTCTACTTTGTTTTTCAGGTGTGGGCATGAGGCTTACCGATGTGGGAATAGCCACCTGTAAGAAAGGGTGAGTGTTCTGCTCAGACCAAAGACTGAGAAATGCTGGATCTGAATTGTTGATTCACATTTCATGATCATTTTTTTCTTTTCAGATACAAGGGATTTAAAGGGAATTGTTCCACCTCATTTATTGACCAGTTCAAAGCCTTGCATCAGTGCAACAGCTACTGTGAGATCCTGGGCCTCAAATCTCTGCAGCCCAAACCTAAGAAACCCGCATCTGCTCCGAAACCCAAACCTCAGCCGTCTGCTGCACCCAAGAAGAAAACATTTGGGCCAACAGTGAAGGGCAAATCATAATAGGAGGAGACTCTTGGACTAATGGTTTCTTTATTAATTGAAATTGTGACTGTTTCTTTGGTGATTCTCTTCACTCTCTTTGGACCTCAGTCTCCCAAAGTTTTGGATTGCAGCAGGCGAGATCCTTGAAGAGACAAATGTAATTGACTGTTGCACAGCCAGCAGCTGTTGTTTCATCTTTTCTTGGAAAGAGTTTGTATTGTTTTAATCAACTTTATTTCACCAATTGTGGGGGGTGGGGGAAGAAACTGTGATAGTCTGAAGGAACACTTGAATATGATGAGAATGATGAGTTTATCCACAGCGACGACCTGTGATGTCTTAGACTGAGTGATGAGGTGCGATGATTTTTCTTTACTGATGTTTTCTTGCTTTTTCTACTTCTGTGATGTTTTCAAACTAGCAGTTCATTAAATTAATGGACTTATTAATTAACTGATTAGAGGAAATGTCTTTGAAGTAGGTTGTATGAGTGGGTTCTTGTGTTTTGTGTGTGTGTGTTTGCAAGGTGGAAAAGATGGTGATTGATGATTATATATATTCAGTTTATTGTTGTATTTTATTTGTTTTATTAGTGAAGCTACTGATTCAGGATGAGCTCATGTTTATTTTCAATTTGTACACATAAAGCTCATGTAAAGCACACTTTTGGATGTATTCAGTGATTTGTTGTAACAGTGTCTGGGTTATTTTAGCCCATTATGTTGATTTCAGATTGTCTAGCATCATTTCAATCATCTGTGCCAGTTCAGCAGCGATCTGGCTTCATTATATTTAAACTGAAAGACATGTGGCATTAAATCCAATAATCACATATTAACCTGACATCACAAACCGATGTGATCTCTGCAGTATCCCAGCTATTCAACCACAGCCTGCCTCTATATCATAAGCCTCTGTGTCCTGCCCTCACTGTTGCTTTTTAAATTCCTGACCCAGATTGCTGACATAGCGCCCAGGTTAGGGCTATGTGTTCACAAACAGTGTGGATCTTTGTTGCTGGAGAAATGTTGCCGGGTTAAAGACACTTCCTGATTTTGTTCACATGAAGATAAATCAACTAAAATGGGACAGAACGTGTAATTGAGGACACACCCTAAAGATTGTGGGTTGTTTTAACCCAGATCTGGATAAATATGGGACTAACTACATGCTGGGTTTATTTAACCTGCTGATGGGCTGTTTTTACTCTGCATTGGGTAAAAACAACACAATAAAAGTTTGGATAAACATCATGAAATACTGGGTAAAAACTTAAAAACAACAAAATTTTGGGTAAAAATGATGAAATATTGGGTAAAAACTACAAAAAGTTGCTTAAAAACAACAAATTGTTGGGTAAAAGCAACAAAATGTGAGGTAAAGATGGTAAAATTTATTGTTTAAAAATAATAAATTGTTTGGTAAAAAACACAAAATGTTTCAAAATTGGGTGAAAACTACAAAATGTTGAGAAATTAATCCAGCATGTACAGCAGTTACTCCAATATTAGCCAAACTCTGGGTAAAAACAACCCAATTTTTTTTGTGTGTATTAATTCTTAGAAATGTTAAACATCCACTCTATAGCAACAGACAAGACACAATGTTTATTTATGCATAAAGAAAATTGTGCGATCAAAGCATCACAGGGGTTTAAATGCGATGACCTGTTTACATGTTTAAAACATGAACTGGCAGCAGAATGAAAACAAATCGAGAGTCTGTTTTTATCTGTACATATAGGCGTCCAGCAGCAAATTAGCGCCTCAAATGCAAAAAAGGAAGTGGGTCACACTCAGAGGCTCAACATCATGTACAGCGTATCAACACACTGCACCTCTATTTCCATCACTGGTGTAGTGTGTCATACAACCATCGCCGCCGCTGACACACAGGGACACGTGCTCATGCTTTACAGTATGAATAAAGGAAATTAAATCAAAAGAAATCACGGACAAACCATAAAATGAAGAAATACCCTGAGGTCCTTTTCACACTGTAGCTATTTAGTGTGATAATGGCGTTTGATAAACAGGAAACAAACACCATTGTCACACTCCACAGCTCTGGAGGACATCTGTAGATATGGAGATGGGGAGGTTGTTAATACAAACCGGTGGCTGGGTGACCTGGTGGGGGACATAAAAAGTAGTTTGGTGAAATGCAGTAATAACACATCATTCAACATAAAGTGTGTGTTTGTGGTATTTTAGTGTATGGTTGTGGGGGCTGAAAAACTCAAATTTAGTGCCAAGTAAATACTCGAGGCTTATCCAACGTGTCCAAAGTCCGGCCGTGTGGTTATTTTACTGACTGTGGGGATGACTGCAGCTGTGTGCACTTGTGTGTTTAAGAGTGTGTGTGATAGAGAAACAAAGTAAAATACCACCTGTGTGATCTACATAACAAACCATTTACTACTTTCTACTATGTAATAGATAAATAAAGCTGATTCAGATATAATATGTCACACAAGCTTCTGCTCTGATGTAACATTTTTGATTTGAAAAATGTCCCCAGGGAGAATTAAACTGTCATTGCAGGACAAAGTCAACTCACCATAAGTTTCTAAGGTCTTTCCAGATTCATGCGTCCTGCTCAGCGGTCCGTCCTGCTCGCTCTTCTTTCTTTCTTCCCTCTCACGTCGTCGTGTCTTTGTTAATGTCAATTTAAGTCCAGTGGTGCGTCAGCAGCTGCACGAGGTTCATGAGGTGATCCACGGTGCGTTTGGGTTTGGTGCTGTGCCGTCCAAGTCTTTATGTAGACAGAGCAGAGTTTGGACAAACAGCCAGTTGCACATTAGTGATAAGCTACAGGGTAAGTATTGATCGACCCTGACCAGAGGTAGAGGGTGAAGGGTGGAGGAGGGGGAGACCAAAAAAGCTGGTCAGGGCCTTAATGCTGAGGTCGTACTGAGAGTCACCATGAGCTGAGTGGAACAGACTTAATGCTGTAGCTGATGTTATATCGATAAATAAAAGTTGGTGGAGTTTAAGGTCAAAGGTAGAAAACCAGCTGGTAGAGTATTAGAAAGTCATGATTAAAATTAAGTTGCATTTTTGTTGTGTTAAACCCTGTGAAGTTCTTAGCTTTAAGAGTTAGTTTATGGAAAGAAGCTGTAGTGACTCTGTGAAATAAAGGAAAATAACCAACTCAGAAAATACAGTAATTTTCCATACAATCCAGTTTATAACTTTACTTTTCCCTTTTTTGTGTGTGTTTTTGTTAATGTGTAGTGAGGACTATTTACAATAAAAACACATTTTTGTTGTGAGAGCTACCACCTGTAAATTAACAAACACATACAGTTTTAACTACTACATAAAAATAAATCTTTGTAAAATTATGACGAAGAATGCATTTTTTTTAACAGTCTTTTGATGCGGGCAAAATCAACACAAAATGTAGGTTTTATGATTAATAACAGTTACAAGTGTTTAATGTTATTTGACATTAGGATGTGTACATTGTACAGTAGCTGAGGAACGTTTTGAATATACAGTGGGAAACTATACAGTTAGCTACAAGTAATAAAATGACATGAGCTAAGGAGATAGCTACATGCTAATGACTGCTAGCTAACACCAAACGGGTTGTATTGAAATAGTTAGCAAACAGTGTAGTATACGTTAGCTACAGGGTTAGCTAAGTTATGTCAGCTACAAGTAAATGAAAAAATTGAATTAATGGTTAGCTAAAAGTAGTAGATAAATGGTTGTAATATTTGGTTGAAAGTAATAAATATACAGCTCAAATTGCAAAGATAAATTATTATATTAAATTATATTTCACTAACTTTGCACATTGGGTATTTATAGTTTTTATTGTTGTTCTATACTATATACTATTCTTATTTAATACTGCATCTATTTTATATTTCATATATTTTGGTGTTATATTTTGTATATAAGTTTATATTTCATATGTTTTTAAGTAACTATTCTGTTTTATTCTGCTTCATTGGAATAACTGAAAACCATGAATAAGCCTGTTCAAACTGTAGCTAAAGTACTGGTTTAAATGGGTGACATTTGAAATGGCTAAAGTAAATAGACAAACAGTTAAACCTGTTAGCTGAAAGTAATGGATAACTGGTTGACACTTGCTGCCTCTGGGCTGAATACCACAAACACAATTTCAGTAAATATAGCTATGTTTTATTTTCAACTTCACAGCTCTTTTCTTTCTCTACAACACTGTTTTAATTTTAAAAAAGCAAACTTTAAATATTGCAGTCAAAATGTAAAGCTTCATGGCAAGTTTAATCCTTGTTTAAATGATGAAATTATTACCCCAAAAGACCCCAGAACATTTTGACATTATATGTCATGAGTACAGATATTCGCCCATTGTCATATGACTACACTGAGGGACTTCATAGAGTTGAGGATAAAGCTGTGTATTTAAAGGACCTTTAAAAGCCTTGGAACACTTGTGTCATCATGGGATGTCATGGGTTAAAGATGCTCACAAGAAACCAGGAAGATGAGCAAAAACATTATGTATTCCTATATTTTTTCCACTTTTAGCCCAGCTTACTATTTCCACGAAGGTCACTGGTGTGACGTAACAAAGAAAAGGCCAAGTGAGACCAACAAACAAGAAAATCAAACATCCAGGCCTCACCTTTACAAGAAACGTCTATCAGGATTCAAGTCCACTTATATGTAAACAACACATTTATTCTCACTTGTACTTTGAGATTTTATCCCTTATAGCAGGTGGAATATTTTAGAGGGTGGCTGTGGAGAAGAGTTGGCTCTTGGTTTGTTTGTGACCAGATCGGGGGTAGGAGGGCTTGATAAAATGTCCCCGGACTGGCAGGGTGGCTTTTATTTGCTTGTCCTTGGAGCTGATAACTCTTAGATTGCCTGTGTGAATGAACTGAGGTCCCTTCACCACACAGCGTACACACACACACACACACACACACACTACAAAGAGGGACAGAGAGAGAGTTGTGAATGTCATTAATTTCTCCACACACACACACTTCTGCTCTGAAAGATATTGGGAAATGTGGAAACTGTGTTGGGCCTGGCCGGATTCCAAGAATCTATTCATGAACTGAATCAGTTCGCCTCAGATGCAGCGCCAATCCACGTGGGATTACAACATTTTCCAAAAACTTTGTGAACTCACAGACATGAACATGATGAACTGATAAACTTAAAGAGCCATCCAAGTATTTCTGGAAAAGTCAATGTCGAGTAGCAGCACTGATTAAGGACACATTTTTGATCAGTATGAATGGTCCATAATAATAATTTAGGTGGCATGATGAAATTGATTTTGAAGAAATAAACAATCAACCGCATCCTGTAAAGACACTTAATCATTCACCTAATGTTCTGGTCCAATGACAATTTGATTTTTATCAGTCCAGACATTGTGAGGCAAAGATGGCAACAATCTAACAACAGTGCTGGGTCACTGTGAGGCTTCAAACAGGAGTTTTCAGAGGAAAGTTGCCACTGAGCTTAGAGTGTCACAGTGTGTCATCATACACTGTTGCAACAGAGACATCGAGACTGAAAGAGGCCCAGAAAGACATCGAAGTGGACGTCCTTTGGCTACATCCCATGCTGATGACCGCTTCATTTTGAACAGTGCCGTGTGGAAGTGGATGGTGAACACCACTCAACTCTAGGCACATTTAAGGAAGGTTAGAGGCACCAGAGTCCATTCAAAACCATTTACATCAGCCACTGTTGTCACCAGACGGGTGTTTGGAGGTGGTGGTGTTACAGTCCAGGAAGGTGTCTAGTCAGAACTGCCCTACACCTTGTGAATGGTGCTATCTGAATAACATCATTAATCCAGTCACTGTGCCTCTGGATGAGCGGCACAGGCCTGATTTCATCTTCATCAATAACAACACCCCAGCTCATCGAGGTTGCATAATCAGGGAACGACTGTAGGAGGCTGGGGTACCTCAGATGGAGTGATCTGCACTATCTCCAGACCTGAGTCTTATAGAAAACCTATTGGTTTAGCTGAGTGCTTGTGTATCGTACGGTTGTGGGTTCGATCCCCGGCTCCTCCTGTCCACATGTCAAAGTGTCCTTGGGCGAGACACTGAACCCTAAGTTGCTCCCAATGGTGGCTAGCGCCTTGCATGGCAGCTCGGTAGCCATTGGTGTGTGAGTGTGTGTGTGTGAATGGGTGAATGAGTTGCCTTGTAAAGCACTTTGGGACCTAGCTATGGTCAAGAAAGCACTATATAAATGTACTCCATTTACCATTTACAATTTGTTAAAACCTGAGACCCAGATGTTTTAGGAAACAGTACATCAGG